>BJBW01005734.1:164647-198265 GCA_004320125.1 Scolopax mira
CTGAGGGGAGACCTCATTGCCCTCTACAACTACTTGAAACTGTAGAGAGGTGGGAATTCTCCCAAGGGAATTCTCCCAAGGGAATAACAACAGGACCAGAGGAAATGGTATGAAGCTGCAACAAGCGAGATTTAGATTAGATATTAGGAAAAATTACTTTACTGAAAGAATGGTCAGGCACTGGAACAGCCTGCCCAGGGAGGTGGTGGAGACACCGTCCTTGGAGGTATTTAAGAAACATGTAGACATGGCTCTTCAGGGCATGCTCTAGTGCCCAAGATTATTGGTCTGTGGTGGGGTGTGGGTGTGGGGTTTAGTTGGTGGGTGCTTTTTTTGTGAGTAGGTTTTATGGGTTTGTTGGGGTCTTTTTGGGTTTTGGGGATTTTTTTTTAAGGTTTTTGTTTGTTTGTTTGTTTTTGTTTCGTTTTTTAATGTGGTTGGACTCGATGATCTCAAAGGTCCCTTCTAACCACTAAGAGTCTGTGATTCTGTGATTCTGTAATTGAAGATGTCCCTGCTCACTGCAGGTGGGTTGTATCTTTAAAGGTTCCTTCTTTCCAACCCAAACTATTCTGTGATTCTATGATCATTAGCTTCTCAGAAAACCAAAAAAATGCTATGCTGGGATCAGGTCTTTTCATAAGCTGAACATTCATTTCTAGGAAAATTCCTTTCTAGGGTAAATCCATGCATTTATGAAAATATCTCTATGCCATGTCCACTCTCATGGGATAATTACTACAGAGCCATACCTTCCCTGACAATAAAGTAAGTCTGGCAAGTTCCTCAAACAGATAAAAACCTTAGCATTTTTTCACATTTTACTTTGAACTTGAAGAAACCACACTGAGTGGGTCGCACACAAATGCACTCTTGCCAGTACATCCACTTGCAATGAAGGAAGGAGTGCGTTGAGTATGCTCACACTGGATGTACGGGTTGGGAACCAATAAAATCAGCAAAATATTTTGCAGATGAAATTGCTTTGGTAGTTGGAGTTTTGTCCATTCAAATACAGAAATACAAGTATGTGGCCGTTACTGATGCTGGTAATTACTATCAAGTGCTTGGTAACTCTGTATGGTTGTAAAATAATCAGTCGTTGCAAGCCTCCACTCTCTGTTTATTTTCTAATTGTTATGTTAATGAATCGTTGAATGTGAGAAAAGTTTCAACGATTACATGATAAAGGGCAGAAATTGGAACAGTGGGGATGAAGAGCTGTCTCTGAAGAATGGCCATGAGCAGGTTGAAAGCCTATGGGTAAGAATAAGAGAAGATGTCCCTGCTCATTGCAGGGGATTTGGACTAGATGCCTTTACAAGGTCCTTTCCAGCCATTATTCTATGATTCTGCAAGTGATGGAAAGCAGTAGGTGGATGTCCTAGTAGCCTTTTGTAGCAGTCATTTAAATTTCAATTGCCTTTTTCGTGCATAGCTAGGATTGGCATATTCAGTTCATATAAACTCTTAATCTAAATTTCTATTTTTTTACTATGAGAAAATTTATTTTAACACCAGAGTTTTCTTTTAATAATTTATCAGGTGACAAATAGCTACTTGTGAAGTTGAGAGCTGGGTTTTGTCTAGAGGTAAATGAATGGAAACAGAGAAACTTCTGAGGAATAACATCATGCAGCATTTCAGAACAAGAGCAGACTAGTTTTCAACTAGCCAATCTTAATTATCTATTGGGCTTAGTGTATGCTCCCTAACTGATTCCCAGGTGGCAGTAGATTTTGAAACACAGGGCTAGCAAACAGGAACCCATAATTGGTGCTTCAACAGCATATATTCAATCAGTGGAGGGCTTCCTTCCCTGGATCTGATTCCATGTAACCTTCTGATCTGAACAGAAATTTCAAGGACACGTCACACCTGTTACTGGGGAGATGCCTGACTGTAGTACCAGGTTCAGGCTGAGCTAATATAAGGACAACGTACCAACCCATGTAAGAATATTGGTATTAGCCATTTGCATCAGTGTGTTTATGGAACAATGACACAAGAAAATCCCCTGTGGGCTCCATTTGGTACTGCCCTTGGAAGAGGATTACAAGGCAATGGCCCAAAAGGAGGGTGAACATATCTGGCCCTTGAGCATTAAGTTGGCAGCTAAGAAATCCAACTTGACCAGAGCATGGAGGCACAAAGGTCTGATGCAGAAACCTTAAAGTAACTTGTCCTCTTGGCTCCAAATACCAACTGTGAACATCTCTCCTGATATCCTATGTTCCATTCCAAACGTTTTTGATGTGGTCACAAATTTATGGACCATTTTGGTGGTGGTTAGAATGAGTTTAAAAACGAATAATGACAGTATAGAAGAGGATATATTACTTAGAGAGAGTAATGTACACGGCATTTTGCAAATGTTGGAAAACAGATTAGTATCTCAAGAAACTTTCATTTGAACTAGTGATCTGTGTTTACAGTAAAAATAATAATAACTAATGTACTCTTGTACAATTTTGAGAATTTAGTATGTGTAAGAAGATGGTAAAGTGAATATAAGTAGATTTTAAACAAATAAAAAAATGTTTGTTCCTGTACTTTTACTCATTTTCATAAGAAAGTAAAACAAGAGATTTATTTCATTTTTATTGGAAATAAAAATATTTTTATTATTTATCTTTGCTCCATATAACTATATAATAAATGATAAAAACTTACTTTGGATCACCCTTTAAGTTTTATTTGTAATGGTTGTTCCCTTTATATTTTCCTCTCAAAAATATTACTGTACAATAAAGTTCCAGATCTCAGCATAAAATTGCAACTGAACTCTACTTATTAAAGTGAAACCACTGTAATTATTATGTAGTTTATTAAAACTATAGTAAATCAGTCTTAATAATAGTAAGACTACAGTACCCGTATTGAATAATAGCTTCAAGTTATTATCTGTATATTTACTATACTATCATAATAATTACCGTTCAACTATAGGGTTTTATTTAATACAAAGTCTAAATTTACTATGGTAATTTCATTCTAGTTTCTTCCTTTGCGTAATTCCTAGAATACAGTAAGTATGACTTCTAGTATGAAGAACTGTGGAAGCTTCATATATATTTTTAGAAACTGTTTAGAAACTGTTTAGAAACTAGAAAAGGAATAATAATTAGACAAAATATTTTTAAATTAATAATTTTGAGTCCTCTGTGAATGAAAAAAATCTTCCTTTTGCTGTGGTACATGGAATTTTTGCAACATGCTGAAACCAATTTGTGAACCTGAAAGGTTAAGGAAATTATATGTTTCAAAACAAGATTCATTTTCCTAAAACTTGTCCAAATATATATTAAGGGGGCAGACGGGCAAAACAGTACTCTTTTACTATACTATTTTGTGATAGTAATATAGCATATGAAAAGAGTGAAATTACACCATTTTGGTATAGTGCTGAATGAAGAAAACTGAATGGGTTCTGCATGTATCCATGTGCAAGTGTTCTTGAGGTCGTACAATAGTTCAAGAATATTATAACTCCTTTGCTTTAATTCAGATTTAAGAGAGAAATCTTACTTACTTTGAGGGCTGGATGTGTCTCTGCATTGGCCATTCCAGTTTCTCACATTCAGAGTTTCATATCTCTCTGTAAGGCCATTCGATTTTTTCATATTTACCTTGCATATTCTTACAGTTCTTGCCAAAAGCCCACTGACACTATTTTTGTATGGCCCACCCCTTCCTGGAATACTTCCTGCAGGTCATCCATTACAGGTTATTACCCAGGACATGTTGAAGCAGTCCATAATGACCTGCTCTCTGATCAGTCAAAAAACAGGTCTCAGTCTTTGAATGGTTCTTGAGACTTTCAGGAACAGCTCTTCCAACTGGTGATTTAGAAAATAGTTAGTTTATTGCCATCTCACTAAGTATGGCAATATGTCCATACACGATCTGTCATCTCCTACAGGCCTGGTGGTTAAGCTAGCAGGTCTGCATAGGTCTTGCCCACCTGAACTTTGTGAGTTAAACCTATAAAAGCAAGAGAGCACTTAAAATTTCTGGGCTAGAATGAGACTGTCTGTAAGCTCTTTCTTCTGAAGATGGATGGGAAAATCAAGCAAATAAAAAAGTGGAGTTTTAAAATCACACAACGGCCTAAACATAGCCCATTTCATATCCCTTGGGATAAAAGCTTTTTGCAAGTGGGACATAATTCAGACAGAAACTTACTTTACCTGAATGTTTTAGTTAAATCAAGAAGAACCGGGTATTTGTTAATGCCTTCTACCTCTTCCACATACATAAATTGCAATATCACTCTACACAGCCTTTCATAGAGCAAAGAGACAACTTATGCTACGGTGAAAAGGGAAATAGTTTTAGCTTGTCCACCACAGGAAAACGACAATTTTAAGGTTAACCAATCACCGTATTCATTCAGGATTTAGCTTTTAAGCTAGACTGGCAATTAGACTATATGCTCGGTCACATGCAATTGTAATCACTTCCAGAGAGCCTAAATTTGATAGAAACTGAAGCACTCAATTTCATCTCATACAGTTAAGAAGATAATATCTTCAGTTTAGCAAAATACAGTAAAAATGTCTCAGAACATCTCCCACAAAACTCTAATGTACATATCTGTGTGAAAAGAACTTGTCCTTGAAAGAGAAAAATCTTTTTCTATATTTTAATGAGAAAGAAAATGCATAATTTGTTAGACAGGAAACTTTTTTTTAGCTTGAGGCTTTGTGGGTGTCATAAATTACTTGTAAACATATACAAATAAATAATGAATAAAATTATTTTAATTGATAAATACATTTAACAAAAATTGAAATATAATATGTTTATATCCTGATTTGCCTTTAATTCTTTTAGTTTAAATATTGATTTAGATTTTTTTCACTTAGCAGAAAAAACCACTTTACAGGGGAGATTTTGAAATTTGTATTTTTCAAATTATGAGAATTTTAGTCAGAAGCTATACATATGTGATAAACAGCTCTTGTTTAGAAATGCGTGCTCATACAAAGGTAATCATCTTCAGCATCATGGGAAAGAATAAAAAGAAGCCGAACTGTAAGGAGTTCTGATTCACAAAGCAGCAAGATGAAAATATGGCTAAGAACAGTCTGAGTGAGCCTACGAGAAAGAGTTCACTCTGCCATGACAAAAGAAATCACAGGGGAGCATGATGTTTGCCAGCACAAAGAAATCTAGCAACAGGCAGGAGGTGAAAGTCAAGAACTGATGTGTACAGGGGCTTTAAAATAAATTTAATTCAGAAAGCGACAAGAAACTTCCCCCGAGAGGAGACCCTTGTTTTACGTTATCGCAGAACAAGCAGAAACACAACTGAAGGGGATTATTGTCGTGTCTGCCAACTGGAGGCCAGTCACTGAAGCAGACTTAATCATTAAACAGGATCCTCCACCCTTTGGCAGGCTCAGATGGACCGAATTCTCAAAAACCACCTCTGATTTTCTGATTGTGTTCAACCAAGGGTGCAGCTCTGCAAGATCAGGCAGCGGCACAGGATACTAGGAAGAAGATGACTTATTTATTAATTAGATAGATGGCAGTAGCAGCTGTAAACCACCACGTAGACAAAAGCCCCTTTTTGCACAAACCTCTGGGAGCACATAAGGACCCAGGGCTGGCCCTGAGGAGCATGCAACCTAAAAGAGGAAATCCTCTGGCCAGGTCACTAGTCATCATGGTTCGCTAGTTAACGGGGCAAACACAAAAGTGCGGCCACAAGAACTGAGATCAGATGCAGCTTTGTAAAAGCAAATCTCTTAAAAGATGGCAGAATGAGCAACTGCTCTCCACTGTGCTAAGCAAGGAGGAGTTTGTCACCCTCTGTATGTTTTAATTCCCTTCCACATCTGCACATGGGACCAGGGTTAGACACCCACTGCTCTTGGAGCACTGACCCAGACAATTATTCCCCCAAGTGAGTCAAAAATATCCAGCCCCTGACCATGCCAGCAGTGCTAGCTTGTCAGAGCTAGAAGTTGTTTCTTGCTTAACATGGCAATGCATAGGGAACGATGAAGGCTCCAACGTGTATCGTTGAGTTCCCAAGAGGTAGGCAGGAAATCACAGAATCACCAGAATCACAGAATCATCATGGCTGGAAAGGATCTCTGGTATCACTGAGTCCAACCATACACACACAAAAAAGACCCCTACAATCTCGGTCACTAGAGCATGTCCTGAAGTGCCACATCTACACGTTTCTTAAATACCTCCAGGCATGGTGAGGCATGGAATGGCCATGGTACCGTCCTTCCAGCAGCATAAAAGCACCGACTAAGTGGTGTTCATACCTATCTGGGCTACTGTGTACAGGCACTGTTATAGTTTGAAGAACCCACAGCAATTTATTGCCATTTAGAAAGCTACTCTATCACCTGATGATTCCTCCCCACACAGGCAGAGGAATTGGGAAAAAAAAAAGGAAACACGAGGGTTGAAATATAGAGAATCTATTAAAACAGATTTAATAGAATAAGACTAATTAATAAACATTAATAATACTAAAGAACCAATATTGATCCAAATACCAATATAAAAAATACAAGGACTATAATCAGCCCATTCTATCATAGGAATCTCTGTGCTCCCTGCGGTGGACAGCAAATGTCAGACACTGTGAGCACTGTGGCTTCAGGAGGAAGGGAAGGCTCAGGGGTCCAGCAATGGGGCAAGAATTTCTCTGGATCATAACCATCATAGAACAGGAAAACTCTTCAGCAAACTTGTTAATTTATATTGAATGTAATATTCATGGTATGAAATAACCCTGTTGGCAGCTTGGGTCAAGTGCCTCATCCCCACATCTGGTTAAATTCAAAAACACTGAGACTTTGAAACCATAGCTAGCTATAAAGTAAATATTTGCACAAATTTAGACTGGAGCCATATAAAAATGTGGTTTTCCCAAGCATGAGAAAAGATTTTTCTGGAAAGTAAAATTACTGGAAGAAAAATTAATCCTGTGTCCTCAAACCGGAACAGGTACTCATCATATATACTGTAATCCTTCTCTCTGAATTTGGGAAAGAACTTGTACACAGGTGTCTACTTTATAAAGCACTTGCTACTCTACCCTAGCTCTCTGAAAAGTGTATTGAACTAAATGTGCAGGGCCTTAATTTATGTCTTTACTGAATATATTAAAAGAAGAATGCTCAACGTGGCATGAATAATGTCAAGGAAAAAAACTGGAATAATTGGAAATTCCCCTCTCACTTGAGCACTTCTGTTAGTGCTCCCCCAGCACAGGCTCATGTTCCCTTTCCTGGGGAGCTCGACAGACAGAAGAGAGACAGTGACCCTCCATGCAGGCAGCAGGAGGAAGGAAGAAGGGAGGTTTTACAGCTTCAGGCTTCAGAATGACAGAATGTCAGCAATAAATCACATTTCTCTTTCCTAAGAAAAAAAAAAGAAAAAAAAAGAAAAAAAAAGAAAAAAAAAGAAAAAAAAAGATTTTACAGTTCAGCCTGGGTATCATATTTTCTAGAAAGCTTTTGAAAGTGTTTTATCGCATCAGTGTTAGCAGCCAAGTCTTTTTACATGAGAATGTAGCAACGGCTGTTCTGGGTTAGATGAAGGGTTTATCTAGCTCAGGTATCTTGTCTTTAACAGTGGCCAATAGCAAACGCCTAGGGAGGAATGTAAGAGCGAGACACGCAGTGATGCTCCCCAGGTGTATGCTTTCAGCCACCAGAAATCTGCAGCTCAGGGACATGCTGACCCAGAGGTGTTATCTCTATGTTTAGTAGCCTTTGATAGATTTCCTTCCATGAATTTGTCTAATAGCTTTCTGAACCCCTGTCAGCTTCTGGCATTTTAGTACCAGCACAGCAGTAAGAGCGAAGAGGAAAACATGTGAAAAAACATTTTGATAAAAGACTCGTCCTTTCAGCAGAGGCAAGAACCTGAAGACTGAGTAACAAAGAGAGGCAGACGCATGTTCGAAACAAGAGTTTTGAACTTAACACTTTGTGAGCTGCCCCTGAATCCCAGGGAACTCCACAGGATCCCTGAGAAGCCAAGTCCTTGGGACTGAGTCAACTGACAACACACAACCATTACTGTAACTGAGTCCTTAGCAGAAATAACAATGAAAAAACCACAAAGGCGTCAGGCCAAGCTGACTTGTTTTGAAAGCAGAGGGATTTATTCAGAAAAATGTCTTTCCCTGAAATACACAGGGAACAGAATGCGTGTAAGGTCAATGCACTTTTACATGGACACCAAGTTCAGTCCTAATATTTTGATGTCTGGCAATCATGTGTCTGGGCTCTTAATATTCAACAACTATATCACAACCCACTTTTTGCCCTTCTGAAATGATTAATTTTAAACAAAGTATTCATCAGGGCAAAATTTGCCTTCTACAAACCAACTGCATCAAGCCAAATCCACCCTTCCAGTAAAAGTTGGGCCTTCAAAGAAGAGGATTAGGAAGTATTTAAGCATAGTTAAATGCTTCTGCACAGCTTCTCCGGTATTCTTAGGAATGATCAGATGAGTCCCCTGATCCACAGTGCATGTTCTAATACCACCATCCATGCTCCAGCTCAAATATAATATACCTGTAGGTCTGTCGTCTATAAATAGCTCATCCTTTTAATGGAGTACTGGGCATATGACTCTTTTTAACAAACCCAGGGCTACACACAGTTCTAAATGCCCCTGGAATTCCCCTTTTATTCATAAATCAAATAAATGACCAACAAAACAGACAGCCATGTTCCACAGGACACTAAGAATACAAATCTTGTATTGCTGAGCAGCTGCATATGAAGTCACTAGAAATTTGCTCTGCTTTGGAAAAGCTAGAGTTAAAATTCGACCAGGAGCACTGGCGAGCATATTTCTAAAATGGGAGTCAAGCAAAGAGAGGAGTAATCTAGTGAGACAAGGGGAACACAGGAAACCCGAATATCCCCATATCATAGTCAAAAAATAAATAATTCAGTTGAGCCCCACCATGTCATTTTCTCAGTGGGTCTAGTGATCTCCCATGCAATAACATGCCACAGTACATTCTGATCTGCATCAAAATTAACAGTCAGCCACTTTATGAAATACTATCTTTGTTCGTTTTACCACTAACAAAAATATACTTTCAATTCTTCACATCCACATAGCACGTCTATTAAAGCAATCTGGGAAATTAGTTTGAGATAAACTGTACAGCAATTTTATTCATAGCCTCCCTGTATCTCACACTGTTAATCTGCATCACAGCTCACTAAATAGTGCCTAATGTTTATTGCATTTAACTGAATGTATACGATTCTGAGGGTACGCCAGGGACCGATTATCATAATTATACATGTTTCTATGGAAACCCACAAGTCTATCAGTTTTGATTCATTATATTGTTATACCTTCTAGCACTTTCTAATTATTAGGTGCCCATAAAAAAGTCTCAGTCTTGCTGTTACTATAGAAATGAGCTATAGACAGGCCTCAGTTGTTAACCCTTACAGGGCAAGAATGAAAAAAAGGAAGAAACACAGTTCTGGGTAGAGGGCAGCTGTTCAGATAAGATAAATCATAAACTATTTTAATCTGCGTTTTTAACTTTCCGTAATTGCTTTGCTGAACTTATTCGTTTGCTTGGAGAAGATATCCAGCTAGGAAAACCAAGAGAACCACAGAGCTGCTTGTCATGTCATCTTGGACATGGTACGTTACAGCAGCCCCTCAGTGAGATGACACGATTCCCTTGAAAGACGTGAGTGTCATTAACAGCCTATGCAAAACTCTGTAATGTTAGGTCATTAGAAATCAATGCAAAACCTACTAAACTCAACGGGAATATACATGCACTCTTCTCAGTGGCCTTCAGACAAAACCTGGGCTGAAGAGCAATTGGGGGATTGAGCAGAGGCTTGGTTTAGATGCTGGATTTACAGCTGAGTTCAGTGGGAAATCACAGGAACACGAGATTTCTTCAGGTTACTTCCATAAAGTGAGAATAAACCAGGAAAAAATGAGTTACAGTGAAAGTAATGAAAACACCTTATTGTGGTATGGTTATTTCAGTCTAAGTTAATGCTATTCCTCACTTTGTCATACAATATACCCATTTTCCTCCTCTTCCTGTATCTCCTATCACAGCCCTGTGAAACCTGAAAGGGGCCGAGTGGTTACACTGTTTCCCTAGCCCTCCTTCTATTACAGTTTTCAATTAGAAGTGCCTTTTAATTTAGATCAGCAAAGCTCTCCCAAAGTGACAGCTCGTCCTTCACACTGCATATCTATTTATTTCGGAAGTCAACACACCATTCAATAACCTGAGAACAGGCCTGATTGCTATGCTAATAGTATTCAAAAATATGTCGACACCAATTGAAACAAGTAAACTAGGACTAATTCATAAAGTGAATAATAAAAGAGAGGGAGAAACATTCATACTTTTACTTCTCCAGCTGGAATTTTACCTTGCAAGTTTTTGCCTTCTGAGAGAAATGGCCATAGAATGGTTCACATACTCAAATTAGATTTCACCTAATACTACAGTGTCCCTATGTGGAGCTGGCCTTATTGGGCACAGTTAAAAAATAAATAAATAAATAAATAAATAAGAAAGTAGAGAAAAAAATAACTCTGCATATTCATATCTTTGTGCAATGGTCGTGATACAGCACTCTTCAGAATGAAGTTATATATGTTTTCTTCTGCGTGAGAGGAAAAAGCTGAGAATTTAAAATGTATTCTCATATTTTAAAAGACCCGCATCCTGCATTTAGCTATAATCTACATATTCATTTCTAAATCAGACTTCTACAACTTCCAGTCAGTTAGAGCTAAATCACATTATATGTAACAATGAAAAATATGTATATTTGCACTTATATGTAAGAACTATCATCAAAAAAAAGTGAACAGTGTCATTCTATATAAAGGTCTCAGATTTATACTATATTTTCAAGGACAATTCTGTTAAACTCTAATTTTACTATTGCCATGGAGAAACTAGATTTGCTTCTAAACAAGATCTTAAGCAGATAAGAGAAAATTTAATGAGATAATTAAAAAATACTAAATTAAAAAAAATACTAAGTGCCATGTTAATATGCATTTTATAGTATAGAATATGCTCAGCTAGATTAAAATAAAAATCACGCAGCAGAGAACATGAATATTTACACAATTTAGCATTTCCAAATAATATGACAACGTACAGGGCCAGATCCTCATCTAAGTTAAATGGGGCTACACCATTTTACACAAGCTGAAGATCATGCATAAAATCTACCTTTTCAATTCAGTTGCTTATGGCTGTGTTGTCTAATTGTCACGTGCTGCAGGTTACAACAGCATGACAGTGTACCCAACAGTGTGCTAATGTGGGGAATGAACATGGGTGACAGTTTGGGCTACTCACACACCCTCTAACAGCCCAGTATTTGTTAGCTGGCTTGACCATTCCTTTCCTGTTTGCAGAGGAAATCAGACCTCCTATGGTGTCCTCCATGACACTGTCTTCCTGTCAACAGAGTACATTATCGTTCTGGGCACACAGTCAACTCCTACCTGCCTTTATTTGCAATTCATTTAAATGAATGAACTAATCAATCAACCAATTAATTAGTGATCTAATTAATTATTAGCTATTAGGTAATTAATTATTCAAGGAAATGTCATTTAACATTTATCATACACAGAGACTAGTGCTACAGGAATACGTTATAATTTCTATCTGATATAGCATAACACTAAATTATATTTCATAAGTTGCTAAAAAACCCTGTACCTAGTTATTCTTCTTCCAGCTAAATATCAGATTCTTGTTAGAAATATAAAAGCTTTCCTCACATTTACATGAGTGAAGAATACTTAATAACCAATACATCTGTGGCACCAAAGAGACTGTTCATGTCATTGCTGTTTGAAGAAGTATTTTTGTGCCATCACAAATGAAAAGAAAATGCCTAGAACCTACATAAGAACTTATGTTTTAAAAAAGTGTCTTGATTGCAAAATCTTTTCCACATACTTAATTAAAGAAACACCATAGAAATCAGGTGTATACATCTACAAGAACAAAGCAAAGGGAAAAATCAAGGGTAGAAACAAATTGGACAGATTAGTCATAAATGTTAGACTATCACAGCCACTGAGAATTATACAGAACCACTCAACAGACTACTTACTCTTTTTCAAAGGTGTTGAATTTACAGACACAAAGTTTGAAGTTGTTTTAAGAAGTTAGCTGAGGCTAGCTAAAGCTACTCTTCTGAAATTGCTTTAGCAATGATTTCTGCTTATGAATATGTATGTTATTTCCTACAAAGTACTTTATTAACTGCAGGAATATTAGTACAAGCATACTCCTGTCAATTCAAAGCTTTAGCTTCAGTAGCTGGTTGAACGGGTTTTGTGCTGTAAACTCCTGAGGGTAGGAACCTGTCTGCTGGGATGCCAATAAAGACCATGACACGACTTTCCCTCTCCTCCCTTATCAGCTGCACTGAATAGAGTTCTGAAGAGGATACAGACCTGGTTTTTTTGGTTAGTTGGGACTTTTTTGGTTTGGGTTTTTTGTGGTTTTGTTGTGCTTTTTTAAAAAATTATTATTATTTTATCTGTGTTGTTATTCCATTCATGTCTCTCCCATGAAAAGACAAGAAGTTGTGGCTCGCCCATCCCTGGAGAGGTTCAAGGCCAGGCTGGATGGGGCTTTGAGCAACCTGGTCTGGTGGGAGGTGTCCCTGCCCAGGGCAGGGGGGTTGGAACTCAATGATCTTTAAGGTCCCTTCCAACCTAAACCATTTTATGATTTTATGATTATGTGATTTGGATCTGAAATTAAAGTTAAAAGTTTCACCTATTCTAAATCTTCTTATATACTATTGATTAAGTTATTATTCATTATTATTTTCTCTGGGCAGCCATTATCTGAGACCTGGAGTCTCAGAATGCAAACATTTTCCTGCTATTGATCTCCTACCTAACTGCAGATTCAGTCTCTGTCAACAAATTCTATAGTTCTGCCAGTTCTTGAATAACTCTGAGCTCCTCTTCTAATTTATATTATGACGATACAAAGCAAAATAAATTCAGCCATAAACTACATAGACTACAAATGGGATTTTTAGACCCCAGAACACTGGGGTACATTTTTCTTAATGGGATATATTTTTCTTAAATATATCAACTATAGAAACACCAGTATATATATAAGTTTATATTAATGGTGTTCCTGGAAAATGTATGATTTTTTACTTAGAATTATGCAGTGCATTTGTGCTGGTGAAGTACAGCACTTGCACCAACATTGATGGTTGGATAAAAGTGTGAAAATTCATCAGTAACTGCAGTTTTATAATGAGATTTGGGGAAAAGGGAACAAAATTAAATTTCAAGATTTCACTGTTATTACAGTAACTAAATAAAGGCAGGCTATTTACTCATGAGTCTTACATCCCACTGTAATTGGCAATTGACTCAGCTCAAGTTGTAATGGCAAGGGCCATAGTTCATTTTGTGGCAGATTTGTTTCCGTGTGTGGAGACTTCTGTGCGTGGAGATGTGTGCATGAGGCTAACATCATCCTCTCCTTTGGTGCAGCGTGTTAAAAAAACATGTATAACTCTGATCCGTGTTCTCTGCTTCCACTACAAGCATAGGAGCCACAGTCTGAGAACAGCCAAAGGGAGATGAAGGTTCAGGATGCTCAGATTTCTCACCTGTCTGTATATGGGTAGGGTGGAGTGTATAAGTGGACACACACTCCTGTAATGAGTGAAATTTTCAGGTTTTAAGCTGTTCGATAACATTCACCCACTGACAACCACTGGGCACCAAAAAGGGGACATATATGTCATGGTCCTCAGATTGGATTTCAGCTCTGAGCCTTTAAAACTAAAAATGTATTAGAAGTGGAAGAGCGTGAATAAGGATTTGTACAGCATTTGCTAAAGCTGATAAGAGTTACAGTCATTCTCACCCTAACTTTATATGAAACATGCAAATAACATTCAAAACCCACCACTTGAAGATGAGACTTTTCCCGTGAACCTAAGGCTAAGGGACCGAGAGGAAGATAAGAGGAAGATAACTAGATGCTGACTAAAAATACTGGCTGTTTTTTTAAGGGAAAGATAGAAATTCTTGCATTTTTTTTTTTTTCAGACCAGAGATGGGGACTGGCTTTTGGTTGCTCTAAACTGTGCCCGTAGGTCCATGATGCTTTTCCAAGAAGTGCTGCCCTAAAATACTGGCTGTTTTTTTAAGGGGAAGATAGAAATTCTTGCATTTTTCTTTGCAAGCAGACCGGAGATGGGGACTGATTTTTGGTTGCTCTAAACTGTGCCTGTAAGTTCATGCTGCTTTTCCAAGATGTGTGCTGCCCTCTTTTGCAGAGATCACCTGCAGCTGCCCTGCTGCCCCTCATGTCTCTCGCCAGCATCTTTACCACACGCACATTTCCTTGTTTAAGTCTACTTTTTTCCTCAGCTCTTGGCACTCTTCGAGGGCCCAAGGCTAACTGCTCCTTTCTAAGCCCTCTATTGTCTGCCACATACCAAACTCCTTCTCCTACAAGCCCTACAGATCTCTTTCTGCCTTTGTTTCTAGCTGTAAGTCTACTTATCTCATTCCTCCAAGTCTCTCTCTCTCTCATGGCTTTCTTTCAGGCTGTTCTTTGCTCTAGGCCTCATTCTTGCACAGTGTGGTCTCTCTGCCTAATCAGCCGTGCTGCTCATTACATTCAGGAGCCCTTTGCTATCTGTTTGGGTTTGTATAAGGTCTCCTGTCACCATGGTATCTTAGCGTATTCTCACAACTGTGTCCACTTGGTATTTTCTGTATATTCACATATACACATTTGCATATGTGTGTATTATAATATTTGGTACAAACAAGCCAGATGATTTTCCTTAGAATATTCACCCTTCTAGACCCTCCTCAGTTCCTTGTGGTTGTAAAGATAAACTTCTGCCATTCAGCCACACATTTTGAATCTTCATTAATGTTATTTCTTCATTTCTATTTTCCTGTCATCAACATTCATCTGTCCTCAGCCAGGAGTTAAGAGAGAGAGAGCATTTTAGAATGAAGGCATTGTAAAACTATTAATTATAGCAGCAGGCAGAATGGCAGCATAATTAATAAAGGGGCTCAAGCAAAATATTTAAAATAATTTTTGTTGAAAAATTTGATCTTTGTTGTTTTGATAAAACACTCTACAGGAGTGCCACTTTACCTCAGATTATTATTGCTTCTCACGTGGATTTACTTCTTCTGTACCCATCCCTTTGCCCTCCCCCTCTCTTGATTCCTTCCTTTTCACTCTGCAACCATGGCAACTCTTTGCCCCTGCTGAAGGTTGGACATTCGACCACTCTCGGAGATATCATTAGGGCTGCTCCATTGAATCAGCAGCTAAAGTCAGGGAGAGAGGGAAGCTCACATCTGCACGTCCTTCCCTTCTATGTGCATGTACATCTGCTTTGCCAAATTCTGCTGCCTATGCAGAATGGAAGGGGAAAGATCTTCCTTCTTTACTTTGCTCTCCTTCTTTTCCTCCCTCCCCAGAATCCAAAGTATTTGAATTGTGAAAAATCTGTTTCAAAATTTAGTTATGCAACGAGTGCCGGTCAAAAGAGAATTACTTCTTTGGCTCATGTCATTTCTAAGGGAAGATAAAAGAGAATCATTAGCTTAAAAAGGGTTGTGTTTCTGAAAGCATCAATACAACTTTTCACTGAAGAATCTTTAAATAATTTCTATGCAATTAACTAAGTCTCACAACATTGCCCTGGAGCTGATGTTATTGTACAGATGGAGAAACTAAAGAAGATTAAGTGACTTATACATTGTTATGGAAATCTGTGCCAAAACCAGTCACAGAACCCAACAATTTTCTTTACAATCATGTGACATTGTATTTACATTGGTAAATTTAGCATTCTTCTGCAGGACTCCCATTCATGAAGTTCAGTTAAAGATTTTACTGCTCTTCTTTTAGTAATTGTTTTCCTACACAACACAGCACTTAAGCCCATACTTGTCTTCAAGCATGGGAGCTGTCCTGGCTAAGAGATTTTTGTTCAGGTTATTTCACTAAAGCATTTTGTTTAAAGACAATTCTCTACTTTTCAAAAAAAAAAAAAAAAAAAAAAAAAAGGAAAAAAGGTTTTGTCAAAATTTTCCCATGAAACATTGATTTTTAATATTTAATAAAATGACATTCTCAAAAGAAAAAGCAAACAAATCTTTCAGAACATATAAGCAAACATATTGTTCTTTTTTTCTCAGCGTGACTACATAGTTAACTCTATTTTTCTTACTTTGACCTTGTGAACCAACAAAGAGTGAAGAGCTCCATTGAGTGCTAGTAGCCAAGGCGCTGACCAAAAGTGCATACCCCTACTGTGTACGAGGTAAAAACCAGTCCATTTCAATATGCTAAGTCAGTAAGAGAGGGTTGAACATTTTTCAGGAAAAATGTTCAGCACCAAGCAGAATTAGAAATAAACCAGCATGTGATGCTGTGCTTGTTTGACACACTGTACTATTTGAAGTTATCACCCAAGGTGCTTTGAATTTCATATTTAACAAATTCTTGGATGTACAGTAATGCAGCATGATACTTCTATACATCTTGCTAAATATTTATTAAAAATGAATGCTTTATTCAGTTGATTAATTATTGACTATGCTTTGCACTTGACTGTCTTTATTTTGCCACTGATATTCCCACATTGTTCAACTGATTGAAAGAAAATGTTTGAGATACTGAGGTAATTCCAGTGGAGGAGCCTAGAGTAGGCCTATGCATATTTAAAAAAAAATAAAAATATATATATATATGTATGTATGTATACATCTCCATATGCATATGTCTGAACATAGCAATAAGAGAGAAACATAAAATAAACAATAGTTTCCTTTTCTTCTCATTGAATCACAAAAGTCATCACTGGGAGGAACAAACGAAGAGAGGTCAATATATGGCTGAATCACCAACTCAGTGGTGATTAAGGGATATGTTTTAAGATTTGTGTAACTTGTAGTTTCAGGGAGAAGTTTACTGCAGATTACTTTGTTAATATATTCAAATAGACCTGTAAAATCCAATTAAGCTTATTTAATTTGAATATTTTATTTGGGATCTATTTTGACATTTACATTTCTTTCTAGAACTCATTAAATGCTTTTTCTTAAGGTAAATTATCAGAAAGTTCTGGGTCTCTGATGTTTTAAAGTCCTTGTTTCTCATCTGGAAGAAACCAACCAATCCTTTCTTTCATTCAGAGGAACTTCAAAACCCTTTTTTTTTTTAATTTAATAACTCAACAGTCTTTATTTTTGTTAATTGACTTATGAGGCATTTTTCATGGGACTAGAAGTAAAAAGGTAAAGGTAATATCTAAGCTCTTCTCAATCAGCTAACACAGATCTGCAGTTTGGAACCACTTCTGGAGTCCTGGTCTTTCTCATAAGAGAGATATGGACATATTGAAAGGACTGCAGCAGAGGGCCACAAAGAAGATGAAGGAACTGGAATGCCTCCTGTATGAGGAGAAGCTGAGGAAGCTGGGACTCTTCAGCTTAGAGAAGAAAAGGCTCATAGGGAAGTTTGTCAGAGTGTATGAATACCTGATGGGAGGCAGTAAAGAATGTGAGGTCAAACTATTCTCAGCAGTATCCTGGGAACAAACAAGAGACAGTAGGCATAAAATGAAATACAAGAAATACCATTTGAGCATAACAAAAAGGCTTTTTGCAGTGAGGGTGACTGAATACTGGAATAGATTGTCTGTGAGGTTATGGAATTTCTGTCCTCAAAGGCATACAAAACCTGACTGGACACAGTTCTGGGCAACTTTGCTAGTCCTAGCTGACATCAACTTGAGCAAAAGGCTGGACTTGATGAGGTCCCTTCCAACCTCAACTGTTCTGTGATTCCATCAATCTCCTTGCTGGTCAACCACTCCCATAGAAGGTGACGAAATATATTGCTTCCCAGAAAGAACTGCGGCAAACTGGCAGAGTGAGGCGTGATAACAGTGAATTGCAGTTTTAAGTTGTCTCTGTCTAAGCTTCATTTTTGAATGCCACTAAAAAGTAAAGATGGCCAGAAAACTGAATGTGGACAAGTTGTCACACGTTTTTCATAAACAGCACAAGAAAATACCTATAGGCAGCTTGTCCTGCTGCTGTGCATATACATCTACAATCCTGAATGGCTGTCATCTTGACCTGCTCCACTGCCCTCAGTGCCTCCAGTGCCACCCACTGCTGGAGCAGACTCAGTCAATACCTGGGCTGTTATAACTTGTCCAATCCGTTCAGACTGCTTCTGCCTAAAGAGACTTGTATGTTGAAATGGCTATTGTAAGCGTTTTAGAAATCTTACTCTATTTGCTGAAATAGCCTAATTAATTGCAAATTCCTCTAGCAAACTTTGTAGGTCTCTGTCTCCAGAAAATCAAATCTCTAAAAGTTGGTAATGCCCACTTCATGTACCAACAGGCAATAAGTCTAGCTTACCTCACTTGCATCTCATTTCCTTCCAGTTTTCAAGAATGAAAACACTAGATCCTGCTTTAAGAGGTTCTACCAGAGACAAAACAATGGTACGTTCCTACATGAATCAGCAAATGGTTATCTTTTATCAACCTTAATTCACTGCTTAGTGGGAGCAACTCCATTTTTTCTCACAAAGACACTAAACATTTCATCTTAGTCTTGAAAATTCTTAGTGTCCTTGTCAAAAAGTAAAATTCCTCCTATATTTAACAAAAAGCTCATAGAAAAGGGTTGGAAAGAATCTCAGGAGGTCATTTACACCACCTCCCCATCACAAAGTGGTAACAACTAGAATTATATGATTTCTTACTGAAGTTCATCTAACCTACCTGTAAAAATATTGGGTGGTGGAATTACTGCAGCTCCTCCCTACAGCTAAGTTTTGATAGTACTGAATGTGTACTGTATCATGGCACTGGGGACTCATACTAAGATTGTGACCCACCAAGTCTCAAATTCTTTTTCTACATCTCTGAAACCTAGTTGTTTCCAGTTGTATTCATATGGGTCATCATGTCTAAGAACAGATTTGTGCATTTCTGCTTACTGAATTGTGCTTGGTTTTTTTCCCAGTTGATCTCTCCAGATCATTTTAAGTTCTAATTGCATCTTCTGTCATGCTCGCAGTCCCTCCCACACTAGTGTTTTCTGTAAATTTAATAAGCAAAATGCTGTCTAATCCATTTTCCAGATTAATAATGAAAATGTGGAATAGTTCCAAACTAGTAAGTACTCAAAATAGTTTTTTGATCAGTTTTGCACACACCTGGTTTTAAAGAGTTTCTTCTGGCATCTTTATGAGATGAGACAGCACTTATTTAAGTCAAGAACAGTAATGTCTACTGATTCTCTTCTATCCAGGTCACTGTCCAGTACACTGCTTTATAGAAGAACTAGTGTGACATGATTTGGTTTTGGCTGAATACCTTCTTGTGTTCCTTGAGGTGCCTATAAATAATTTGTTTCATTATCTAAGACCTTCTCTCACACTGAAGTGAAGCAGATTGGTGTACACTTTCTTGGCTTCCTTTTAACCTTGTTTTCATAGTCTTTGCATTTGCCTTTCTTGAGTCTTCTGAAATATCACCTCTGAAAATACTCCAAATTTTCTTTAACTACATCTGTAGAAGTGATTTCAGTAGGCCCAGGCAATCTGAAAAATGCTGTGTTAATTATTTTTCTATACTGTTCTTGTCTAAACCTGAGATTTAAAACTTTGTTTGGTGTTAGTAGCAGTGACTTCCTGATTGCACGTAATATTTACAGTGCAGACTGAAACAAAAGTGAATCAAGCATGTTAATCTCAGTTTTTCAGTCTCTATCAAGTAATGTTTTAGTTTTATATATATACTTTATGAAGAGAAGACGAAAAAAACTGAACACTGCAGTCACTCTCAAACTTTTTGTACTGATGGAGCACTATGAACAGTTAGACTTTTCTGTGGGTCATTATAGGTTCTAGTGGACACCAATACATTATTAGAATTATTTTTTAGAATTGAAAAGTCTATTAAGATGCTATGGTCCTATCAGCCAGAGAGAACTTATTCTTCACAGCCTCACCAATAGCCTGTTAGGACCTCAATTTGCAAATCATAGCTTAGATGACAACGGGAGACTTTCAAGGTAAAAAAATCATCCAGCTCCTGACTGAGTTCAGTGATGCCAGACATCCTGGAAAATCTCATCTCAAACTAGCAAATTTTTGTAACTGACTTTCAGTAGTGGGAAAGATTTACCCTGGGAAAGAAGACCTTGGAAGAAGGTCTTGCTGATACCACTTTGAACAGTGATAGTACAGAAAGAATGGGGTGTCAGTGAATTAAAAAAAACGCAACTGATTCTCTACTGCATGGAGAGGCAGGCTACTATTCCAAGTTAAAATATAATTTATATTCTTCTCCAGAACACTCAGCTCTTTTCCAGGGGCTGATTTCTGCTCTCTGTTAATTCTTGATAATTTTATACCTCCTTGACAAGGAGTAG
Source organism: Scolopax mira (assembly GCA_004320125.1). Lineage (NCBI taxonomy): Eukaryota > Metazoa > Chordata > Aves > Charadriiformes > Scolopacidae > Scolopax > Scolopax mira. The sequence goes on from BJBW01005734.1 coordinate 185,159, forward strand.
AATAGATATCAAACTTCTATGTATTATGCATCTCAGCATTTTTATATTAAAATCCAGATACTGTGTTCTGATTTTCCACTTCCTCTGTATAATTGGGTCATCAGTTTTTCCATTAAAAATGCTTAACAGAACATTACAATTAGACTCTAAATCTATTACTTTTGCCTGAGCATGTTTATAATGCTCTTCCTTCGTATTTTGGGTGAAAACATTTTTTAAAATAAAATATTAATTGAAAGAATAAGATATGCTTTCTATAGCAATTCACTAAGATCATTTTAAAATGCCATGAACACCGCAAAATGAATTAAATTCATCCTACTACCATTTGAGAAATATACATTAATCCAAAATGGCTATATTTGTCCCCTCCTTTGAAATTAGTACCCATATATTATTCTCTGAGTATTCAAGTTTCTGTATCTAGTTTGGAGATGACCGACCATTGCAATTAATCAGCAGTTTTGTTATTTTTAAATTTAAACAAAACTGGTTAGGATGCCTTTGTAGATGTGCATGATGCCTGGCAGGTGTTTTTTTAACCTTCCAGGGGTGATACGTTGGCTGTCCTTGCAAATGTGGGCTATTAAAGGCTACTATGCTTAGAAAGGGGGAAGGCTTTGTTAAAGGGCTTTGAAATCCAGTGATGTGAGTCCATCTCTTCCCCGCAGGACAAAGGGGTGGACACCTCGGTGGGAGGCCCCGATGGAGCGCCCCGGAGCTGTCCACGGGAAGGTGCTGAAGAAGGCGGGAGCAGATGGTCCAGGTAGACCATAATTTCAGCCTGGAATAGAGCATAACAATCAGCCCATGTGAGGTCGTCGTTGAAGTTGATCCGATTTGGAAACTGTGACAAACACACACACACACACCCGAGGATGGAAAACAACCTGCCACCAGGGAGGGTTCCCATGTAAAAAGAGAGAGGCTTCAGCAGATGACAAAATTAAACAACAAGTAACACTGAGTTACACACACACACACACACACACAAAAAAAACCCAAAACACCACCAAATCAAACAAACAAACAAAAAAATGTAAGAAAAGGCGTGAATGAACATTAGAAAGAAATTTATTGATTTTGGAAAAAAGGGTAAAATTCATATTATAACATTCATACAACTCACAGCTGCTGTATCCTTACATAAATTGCATAAATATTACATAAATATGCCTAAATATGCATGCATAGACATGCATACATGTGTATATATATATATATGAAGTATGTATCTGTGTGCAGACATTTGCACAATTATGCATAGGAGGGAGAGAAGGGAGAGAGTAACAGAAAAACATAGAAACACTTTTCACTTTGAGTTGTTTGCTCTCAGTAGAATAACCATAGAAATAAATGAGATGTATATAGTTTTACCAAGATATAAAAATTGATTTTCATATTTGTGGTAAGGAGCTGGGGCAATATTTTACAATCAAATTAAAAGACAGACATTCCATTGGCCCCAGAAGATTCCAAGGGAAGATGGACACTTGTAGGCATTGGCTCAAAGCATGGATATTGTGATGCTTCAGACGAAACCAGAAGCATCAGACGGGACCCTCTTTGCCTGTAGGCTTTTAACATTATGTATGCAGTTATTGTTTTGTATTATATGCTATCTGAAATGATACAAAAACATTTTGCTGAAAAATAAACCAGTGGTTTTATGCTTAACACCAGGATTACAAAACGTGATGTCATGAATTATTCATTTTATTTGACTTAATGTAATCATTTTCCTCCCTACGTTAAGCCCCTGTGAATAGTGTCCTATACAGCTACAGTTTTGAAGAACTTAATACTAGGGGGAAAAACACCTGGCATTAACTGACAGTGAATTAGGCTCATTGTCACTTAGAGGAAAAAAAAAATACTTTGGCAATTTAATCCTTGATGTTTTGTATATCCCAGTTTCAAAGAGCATCACGAAGTACACAAAATGGATCAACCTTGAAAACAGGAAATAAAGATAGGTGAATTTTGGACGCATTGAATCCGTCTCGCTGTTGCAAGCCCAGCTATAATTGGAAAGCAGTTCTGGCTCTTATAAACATTCAGTCAGAGGATTCTGATAAGCTTTCATAATTTACTCAGATCAAACCTTTTTAGAAACGACAAACCTCAGGACAATGGTCCAGTGAAAAAGCATGTTGCTCAGTGCACTGCTCTTGCCAATTTACACACTACTTTACTTTCTTGTTAACATGTGAACGAAGGAGATAAAATAAAAAAGATTTATCAAACTACAGAGTTTGCTGAAGGAGGCCGACTTTAATGACTTTACCTCAAAGTTATCAGAACCAGTGTCAGAACTATAGAGAGCAGTTGTATTCAGAATCAGAGCCACAACCATCAAAAGAGTTTTACTGGACCTTACAAAGAAGTCTAGACTATACGGTAAAAAAAAGTGCATATACACTTAAAGTGTGACCCTTTGGCGATATTTACCACCTGATGCCAAACCAAAACATAGGCTTAATTTATGCTTTTAATGGATGACTTAATTTTCCAGCAGTCTAGTAGTGTTGAGTAAACAAACTCTCCTTTTAATTTTTTTTTTTTTAAACATGGTTAATGGCAATAGAATGGCAATAGAATCTTGAGTCTTCAAAGATGACATGTCCAAGCACAGACATCAAAATACCAGCAATAGAAAGTATTGTAGAGGTGTGAAGGGGAAAAAAAGTGCTTCCATGAAGCTCCTATGGTATTTATAACAAATCCATACCTTAACTTTGCAGTACTCCTCTCCACATCTTGTTACATTACTGTAACGCTCAGAAGGAGAAGGTTAATAACTCATTCCTATATTCAGTGTTTGTGACGGTGACACTTCACAGAACTACAACAGTATTTTCAAATCCAACTGTTCCTCGGGCAGTAGCATTAACTACGTATTTTGTTTGCTGCCTTTTATCTGAGATTCCCATTCCCTCCTCCTCTGCAGTAGTCTGGGGAAGAACCAGTTCAGCCATCATCATTATTATGTACTTTTATTTATTAATCACATTCACGATGGATTTGAGCTACCTTCCAATCAAAATTGTGAACTGGCCCAGAAGATGCAGCAGCCATGTCATTTTGTATCAGCAGCTTCTCTTTTATTCCAATATCACTCTGACCTTCAGCAATAGTGTCATGTGCTGCTATAATGGTTCTCATTGCCTCCTTTCACAAGCACCACAGCTCCCTAGAGACTATCTGCATGGGAAGATAACTTTAGGAGCCTCTAGGGGTCTGCTTTCTGTTTGCTCCCATACTGGCGAAAAAACAGTAAAAATCCCATTTGTTCAAATCCAGAATTTTTTTGCTTTTTTTTTTTTTTTTTTTTTTTTAATTCAAGAGCACAGAGCAACACAGCCTCTGCTTTAAGTTTCTCAGCAAAGCTACTGCCTAATTACTGCCTGCTGAGTAGCGCAGTTAAACACAATCAGTCAGAAAGCCTTAAAGATACAATATCCTTTTTCATGAACTGTCTGCTTGTCAATTTGAAGTCGCCCTCCTGCTTTAAATCAACCAACCACAGAGCTGTTATGAACAGCAACTGATTTTCCATGCAGTGCTGCAAAACAAAATCACACCGTATCCTATTTTTAATGGCTACAGTTTTTCAACTGCATAACAAGAGGTAGCTGGAACTGCTGAGCTGAACCATATCAAAAATGGGTTCAAGTAGAAATAGCACAGAACCCTTGAAGAATACAAGTACAGACCCAATTACACGTGCATTGTGATGCTCAAAGCCAATTACAGGCAAATAACAGAGAAGCATTTTTCCTCCCTTCATAGCTGTATTGTAGACATCGGTTGCTTTTATTTTGTGTCTCTACAGGATAAAATGAGATCATTTTTAAGGCTCAAATCGTAAATATTATTTTATTAATCCAGTGTGTATTTATGCACAAAGGCTTTTCAAATTGGAATTAGTACAGGAACACCAGTCTGCTAAGCCTACATCAATGTGGGCAAGGTGTGAGAATTTTATACTTCTTGAGTTATTTTTCTACTTGATCTTCAGATATATAGATATTAGGAACACATGGATGGACATAGCACATAGAAGTGCCACATAAACAAGTACGAGACTCTTTAAAGACATGACACAGTGGGAATTAGATGCTTATTGATGGCTGCCAATTCTAGTTAAGCTGTAAACCTCCTATTAGCTGAAATTTTTCTATTAACTTGGTAAAAATTTCAAATAAAGTGAGTGAAGAAATTAAAAAGTGTATTTAAATTGACAAAGGTTCATTACGTTTTCCACACTTCAATCAATACCTCAGCATTGTTATGATTTTCAGGTTTACTATATCCAAATTATTTTTTGGGGTTTTTTTTCTCCATTCCAGTGAAGTTATGCACTAATAATATATCTCAAGCATAAAAATGTGTTTAAACATTTTGGTATTTGTCATTTTAATTTAAATGATCTCATTCTTAAAGAAACTTTTTTGTCTGTATGAAATAAATTTCTGTTGCCTCTTACTCTCACAGCACTACCACAGGGCACAGAAAAAGCATATTATATGCATAAAATAGAAAGTGGTTAAAACATTACTTCCACATCTGTAGTATTGACTGGGGCTGAGATAGGAGAAAATTGAAAGGGGAAAAAAAACAAAACAAAACAAAACAAAACAAATCCATCACCCCAGAGACTCCGCTATCAGCCTAAAGGGAATAAACTCTGCGCCAGTGACTCCACCAGAAGCTACTGAAAGTATTCTCTTATTCCTTACCTTACTTGTTCATTATCTCACTAACCCTGGGTATTATTTTAAGCATAGACTTGGTCTTGAATTTCTTAAATGTCTAATGCCAGATTTAGAGATAAAGATAGTAAATCCATTTCTCTTTAAATTGCAGATAAATACACTCTGTCTTTCCTCCTTTTCACGGGTAACTGCATTTTTTCAAAAATCAAATACTCATGTAAAAGTCTAAAAATATCATAGTTCTAGTAACTTGTACTGCCGATAATTATAGTTAAACTAACATTAACAAGAGGTCCAGTAATATGAGATATACAATTCTGACATATCCTGAAGTTCAGAGGGACGTGTTCTACAAAAAGAAGTCCACAATTTTGGGGTAAATTAAAATATATACATTAATTGATTATCAAAATTAAACTTAAGAATGGAAAATATTTAATATATAATTTAATAACCACACAAGTTATTGACTAAAATATGATGATCTACTTCTAAAATTAGAGAAAAAAAAACAAGGTAAATATTACTGCCATATATCAATCAGAAAGGTTAGTAACAAAGTGCAGCACAGAACTAATATTAAAATATAGACACAAAGTCTTGTTTCAGAGGAAAAGCTTGGAAAACTACTGGGCTTCCTAAACTACTGGGCATTCACTAAAATGTACTGGCAACAGCACACTAATAAATTGTATAAAAGACTTGTAATAATTTGATTTTGTGCTTCTGAAATAAAACAACTTTGATTGAAATATCTATTAGTTTTAGAAAGCATTTCAAATAACTGAAGTGCAATATCAATGTTATTAGTTTAATCATTACTCAAAAAGCACACATTTCTCCAAGCCAGAATAACTTCCATATTTGTTTAAATTTTCCTCTCCAAATTTCTAATTTTGCTGTACTCAAAGGATATAAAGGTGAGAGGAGAGAATAAGAAGCCCCTGCAAATATTTTTCCTGGAATTTTCCTAAAGGTGGTTTTGGACCTCCACAGATCTATAATAAAGGACCAGAACAGCCAGAATGCATTTCCTAACTACGCTGAGCAGACATCTACCACAACATCAGGCAGAATAAAGGCAGAAAATGGGTTGACTGATCTGGCCTTCAGAATGCAGTCTATATGATTTTAAGTGGCATGTTTCAGAGACTAGAACATTTACGTGGAAGAAGAGAGGGAGCCCAGTTTTTTGATGTTTTTGCATAGGATATCACCTTGGAGATCACCTTTTGGATGTTTTGGATACCCATTGGGCTCACTCACAGCTTGAGAATAGTGCCCTGTTCTCAAGTGCAATTTTATCTCTGCGAAAGAATTCATAACATATTCTTCAACCACACTTCAACCACGACTCCTTCAAACCACAAGTGCGGCAACTAATAAAGTCACTGTACTCAAACTCTAAAGAAAAGCTGTCCTGAATTACCCTTCCTCATTTAGGGGTTACCTAAGGATGCCAGTAGCCTGTATGAGCATGACAGCTTGAGAGAACAATCATTAATTCTCTTAATTGCAACTTCTGTTCATCAAATCAAGACCATGAAAAAACCTACTTTTATTTATAGAGAAACTCTGAAGATTTTGCATTATTTTACAGTCACATGGGACAAAACCCATGATAGACTGACACAAATATTCAATTTTGCAGAATGCCTTGATTTTAATTTTAACTTGTAAAATCATTATTACATTTACTTCGGAAGTTACACAATATTACTTATCAAGGATGAGGGATGTAATGCAAGGCAATGAATCTCTCTTCTCTTATTTGAATTCCAGTTTACAGTAAAAAATACAAGTATCTGCTTGAACCATGGAGGCACATAAAGGAACTACACAATTCAGAAAGGTTTCAGCAACACACAAAGTCACTTCTAATAAAAGATTAGTGAAAGAATATGATAAAAGAAATAGGACCAAAACAAAAAAAACAACCAAAACCCAACCAACAAACAAACAAAAAAACCCCAAACCCCCAGGAAAAAATCCTGCATTCTTTGAAACTGTACAAGAAACAACAATGATTCCCAAACATGTCATATTTTGAAGAATCTGGAGAGGAAAAAAGATTACCAGTCTCTTTCCTTGCCTAAAATTTACTGTTCAGTCAGTACTGAGCAAATTTTTTCTTATCTGTAAAGGCACTTAAGCTGGAGCGTAACCTGAAGTATGTGAGAAATAGTGCTGAAATCAATAAGAAACCAGTGTTTAAGTGCTTAAAGGTAAGCAACAATTAATGTGAATTGCTGGATAGAGCCATGGTGCTCAGATCCTTGAGGAATAAAGCTTTTATATTATAACTGGAAGAGTCTTTCTAAAGCAGCATCCTGCAGTTATAAAAATAATGGCTTCTGGGATCAAAACAAATGAATGCTTGCAAATCAGTTGCCAGAGGTTTCTGCTCTCCCGTGGAAGTGCTGTTTGGTGGACCCATGGACAGAGAGTTTGAACCCTGTCATTAGTGAGACCTCAGATGAGCCCCGAGTCCCTGAAATATACTTTTGAAGTCATTAACCTTCAATCATGTAATTATACATCTGTAATAAGAACCAGGAGTCAGGTTTACTTTTGAAATTAGTAAAGACAATAAAAGTCTAATAGCCGAGTTCAAAGATTCAGGAGCATTATGTCTCCTGAACTTAATTTACAGCAGCTCCTGGAAATGAGATTTGAAAGGTAGCTGCTCATTTCCTCACTCATGCTATGATCGTCCTGGAGCTTGATGGTTGTTTACAACACTTTTGCTCATTTATATACCATATAGCAAAAATTATGTAATATGGTGGTAATAATTAGTTTTGACTGCAGGCAATGTCCTGAATAAAGGGCTGTTTTCATGGTATTAAGTAAATGAGGAGATCTGTGACCTTTTTATAACTTAGTGGGGTCATTTTAGCCTTCAAAAACAGTCACAGTTATTAAGGAAATATTTCTCATACACTTCCTTTTCTCACTATGGGTGTTGGTGTTACTATTTAATTTCATACAGACCAGCATATTACTAGGCACATCAAAGAGGACAACCCATATTGAGATGAGTACTATTAGTGCCACTATCTTAACGACCTGCTTACAAGATACATAGAATTAAAATCAAAGGAATAATAAAAAAGCCAGCAATTGCATGTCCAGAGTTTCTTTAATTTTAATGAATAAGTGGGATTTCTGATTGGATGTACTGAGAAATTAATGAATATGACCACAGATAAATACTTATTTTTCTTTAAGCTGATAAGATTGAACTTCATAAAAATCAGATTGTTCTATTTTTCACAACTAAGCCATTCTTCAGAAGAATTCATTACTTGCATTTAGACTTAAAGGCTAAATGTATTAATACAGTGGACAATCTTTTTAATCTAAACAGTTTATTTAGGTAGATAGAAACATGTGAATTGCCATCCTGGGTCAGAATAAAGTCCACCTGTTATCAAACACTATTTGGAAATACCTAGAGCTCCAGTGAGACGCTTAAAAATCCTGCATCAGGCTCATAGAAGATATCTGCCTCACACCCTAAGTCTCTTCCTAATTAATAACAGAATCAAGACCACTTTTATCCCAAAGCGTAAAGTTTAACACTCATTACATCACATGCTTATAGTTAATTAGCCTGACACTGGACTGGACTGCTCTACTTATAAAGTCTGATTCCTTTCTTAATTTTGCTGAATTCTTGATCTCTGCCACTTCTAGCGGCAATGGGCTTCACAATATAATTCTCACTGTGAAAGACTATTGTAACTTTCTTTAATTTTAACCTTACTGAATATTCTCATGTATTAGAATAGAGGCAATAAATTCGCTTTCATCTAATTGTACTGTTTGATATTTTATACATTTTTCTCATGTCTTTCAGGCTTACAGATCCATCTGTCAGCATCTTTGGGTGATTGATACTATGGGAAACTGCAGGTCTGAAATTGCAACATCTTTTCCTGTGGCATTAGTTGATATGAATGGAAATGAGAGCTTGTATGTTGAGCACTATAGTCTAGGTACATATGTCTCTTCATTCTGTCTTTATAGTTTAAGAACCCTTTGTAATTTATTTCCACAGGAAGAGTTTCTTTCCACAAGGAAACATCAAAGTGATGTTGTTTTCAGACCTAGAAACTGGAATATAGAAAAGCTACATAACTTAAGCAGAAACAAAATAAAAACTAGCAGAGCATTTAACTCTGCACCGAATTTATGCAGATAATCAAAAGTGATGTCGAAGTTCCAAGGTTGAAGATAACTCACATCCCGTTTCACGCATTACTTAGTGGTTTGAATAAACAGGGGTCTCCACTGCAATAACGCTGTCAGTTCAGAAACAATTAATAACATTAGCATCCTTTTTCTTGGTCACAACTTGTATTAGGGTGTGTATAAAACACAAATGCTTGCAATGTGGCTAAAGAATGATCACAACTGTGATGAATCCTTGGTATGCCACTACTGACTGCTTTCTATCTAGTGGACTTCAGTTTCCAGGACAATAAACCCAGGCTTTCATGAGTTCGATATTCATTAATGATTTTTTAAAATAATGATTTGAAATTGAAAATAAAAATGGAATGTATTGAATTAATACTATAGTTACAACACGCTATTTTTGGAGGGGAGGAATATTAGAAAAATATGAAAGATTTGGATCACTTCAGATGATGATATACCACAGAATCACAGAATTATGGTTGGAAAGGACTTCTGAGATTGAGTACAACCACATATATAGGAGAATAAATACATTATTATCCATGTGATTTCATATGAAAAAGAATATTAAAATAATTAAACAAGGAATTTCCACTGTAGAAAAATGTGACATTTTCTCTAAACATTTAAACTCAGAGAATGTTGTATGGTTTTTGCATATGAGCCAAAATTGGAACGCTCTTGCCAAAAGTTTCCTGGTGTCTTTACTGGCACTACAGATGCAGCTCCAAGCCTAGAATTCACAGTGGCTACATGGCACTGAATTTTTGATGTGCTGATTTCAGACTGGCACTATTTTGAGAAGGATGTTTTTTATGCCACTTTTGAGAAAAAGAAAACAGCATGCAGATAAGCCTTTTTGGAAGATGTATTCAGTGGTGGAGTGACCAGTTAATATTCGTTTTGTGGCTGGTTATGGTACTAATTTCTGCATTAAAAACAAATTCTTGTTTAAATTCAGTATTCCAGAAAGCATTTGTACACTGACTCATTGAATGTTAAATGAAAGAGTATTTTGAAAGAAAAAGATAAATCTTTGTAAATTTACTCTGATTCTTATTCTATATTCCCCATCCTGCTATATTCCCAAGCTGCCCCTCATAAATCCTAGGGCCAGAGGGGAGAGAGGAAGACTTTTCCTCTGTTGAGGAGGATTGGGTTAGAGACTACTTGGTCAAACTAGACATCCATAAGCTTAGGTGAAGTAAAATCATCTTTCTTTTACTTCCTGAGGCTGAATATCCTCAAAACAACTGCTTAGCCATCTCTCTGAAGGATGATGTGCACAAGTCCATTTCTGAATCCTCTTTAATATCTCTGCTAATGGGACTGAGGGTGACTTGGATTCTCTTACATCATTTTAAATCCCTTCCCTTCTCTGTTTAGACTCAGCAGTGACAATCAGCCAGCGGGATTAATTGGATATTCAGTACTTTCATATGCCCTTCCTAACCTGCACATGCCACAGACAGCACTGCAAATTGCAACCAACTGGATGCAGTCAAAACCAACAGGTGGAGAAGTGCAACTTCCCCAGTACCTCCCCGGCAAAAAGGATTGTTCCTCCTCTTAGCAGAGAGAGGTCTCATGCAGTCTCTTCTATTTACTGCTCTTTGTTTTGTTAAAGGTCATTTCTTTTTACACATGATATGTAATTCCTGTCTGCACCTAGTATATTTCCTTTATAAATTACCTATTTATAATCATAATAATGCATTTCACTTACATATTATTTTCCAATAATGGCATCTTTTGGCGTTTAACAGCACTGGTTGTTTTGATTTGCGTCCGCACCTATTGAGGCATGTCATTATATTAAACTATAACATATACTCCTCTTTAATACCCTGTTGTTTGACCAACTTTAGATAAGCAGTATACATTACCTGATTGCTGATACATTCGAGGATAATCTCTTGAAACTTATGCTGTCTCAGAGTTGTGTGCAGTTCTTGACAGAAAATAAGAGCCATGGAAAATTATTGACTTGCCTCTTTGCTGATTTCAAGATGGTGTGATTTTAAATATTTAGATGTTTTTCTAAAAAACAACAATGCAATTTGAAAGAGATTCTGGGAGCTTCAGCATCTGAAAAGATGTTAAGGAAATTGGTCTTCACATTTTTTTCAGAAGAGGGGAAAATGCCATGGATCTAAAGTTGTCTCTGTACTTGCAGTACAGAGTATCTAAAATACTGATTACCGTATGAGGTATTTGGGCAAAATAAAGATTGTGGTGGTTTCTTCTTTTTCTTTCATAACTAACTTTTCTTATTGTAATATTTACAGACAGAGGTAGAAATGAAGTTATTTCTCTCAGCATGGAAAAGGGGAAAAGAAGAAGCTATCTAGAGGACACTGAGGGGGTACTCTTAGTTGCTCCTAGGACCTATATTTTCAGAATACATCATTTAAGCAGAAGAAGTACCAAGATCGGTTACTTGGAATGAGCTGTCATTCTTATTTTGTTTATACCATCAGTTCAGAATAAATATTTTTTTAAATATATATTTTCATCTTTTTATTCATTTTTGAACAGGTATCAACACATTTCAGAAGATTTTTCTTTGTGTATTATTGAGCTAACTGTATTATATATTTCCTAATGAAACAGAATGCAAATTAAAAAGATATGTCTTTGTTCATCATCTCATAAGCATATTATTTCTATAATTAAAGAAATGGTTTTACCTACTGCAGACTTTTTGATGTCTAAATGTTTATACACGTCCCGTTCCCCCCCCCCCCCCCCCCCCAAAAAAAAAAGATTTTTTTGATAAAATCATTTTAGGAAGAGCCTACCAGAAGAAAAGAATTATTAAGAGATATTTTACAGGAGTATCATTGGGAACCTCACCAGGATACATGATCAAAAAATAGATGCAAAAATATATTTAAACCAAGAAGAAAGCAGGGTCTATAGACTCAAAAGCAGCAGACACTTAAATGTTCTTTGTCCATGGTTCACATCATATAATAAATGGATTTTGTACAATTCATTTCAGATTCCTCTTACTCTTCTGCCCCATAAAGGTGAAGAGGTTACTAAAGCAAAAAAAGTCTTTCAGTTGTAAAGTGTCAAGTCTTTCCCTCTCCTCGCAAGCACAAAATCCCATGTTCCTCTTAAGTGGCAACTGGTTTTTGGGATCATATTCTGCACTCAGTAGTAGCCCCTGGCATTCTAGCAATACAGCTGTCCTATAAGCATCATTACCCACTAAAATTTATGGATTCAGCTCTTGAGACTGTTTGGTCACGACATGAAAAAAGCAGGCTCTTCTTTCTCAACCTTTACTATCACACAGATCTCACTCTTGGGTATGAGTACAGCCAGAACAAGAAAAATCCCAAGGTGGAAATCTCCTCCTGAACTGCCCTTTCCTAAAGCCACTTTTGTGTATGAAAATCACCTTCTGAGGGGAATCCAAAACCATATTTTACTCATTTCCTACTTCACCGTAAGGAATACAGGTTTGACAAACACATATGACAGTAGAGCACATTTTCAATTACTCTCTGATGAGGCACTTCAAAGAGGCAAATAAGCTGGGACTCCACTGGTTGCTGCTGCTTCTACTCCTCTGAAAGATGAAACATGTAATGTAATGTAAAGGAGGGAGAGGAATGGTGTTAAGAGATATTAGAGTACTTATACAACATTTTTCACTATTCATCTGATGATTTTTTTTGACGCAAGATCTTTGAGGCAAACATATAAGTTCTCCCCTTCCTACATCTTGTAGAGTTTGCTGGCACATGATAAAGTATTTTCTGGAAATCACCCAGAACCACCACTTCTGATATTGAGGGCTCCAGACCTGCACACAGTGCTCCAGATGAGGTCTCACCAGACCAAAGTGGGAGAATCACTTCTCTGGACCTGCTGGCAACACTTCTTTTGATGCAGCCCAGGGTGTGATTGGCCTTCTGGGTTGCAAGTGCACACTGCCTGTTCATGGCCAGCTTCTCGTCCATCAGCCCCCCCAAGTCCCTTTCCTCAGGGCTGCTTTCTAACACCTCGTTGCCCAGTCTGTACTGATGGTGAGGATTGTTCCAGCCCAGGTGCATAACCTTGCACTTGCTCCTGTTGAACTTCATGTGATTTACTTGAGCCCACTTCTCCAGCCTGTCCAGGTCCCTCTGGATGACATCCCGTCCCTCAGGTGTATCGACAGCACCACACA
>BJBW01005734.1:198350-215813 GCA_004320125.1 Scolopax mira
CTGCTCTCCATCTGGACTTAAAGCCATTGAGTACAAATGATTATCTGATTTTCCTTTTGAATACACTGATTCCACTTAATGTTGTGTTCTAAAAGATGAAAAAAACTTTCCAGCCAGCCACTCAAAGGCATTTCCTTCATTGATATTCTCTTTTAAAACTATTATTAAAAATTATTATTTTAATTACACTATTAGTCAATCTTGTCTTGCACAAAAGGAACGGGTCCCAAACAAGTCAAATTGCTTACATACTTCAAGATGAACAAGGGCTAAGGAGAAGCAAAATTAAGGACAAGAGCTAATTGGTCACAAGTCACTGGGTGTGTTTACATGCCTATTTGTTTAGACTTCTACCCTGCAATCTGCCTTGGCTCCAGAATAAAGGACCTAAAAAAGTCCAGAATATGAAGTTGTCCTTGCAACAAAAAATTAGAACTTCTCGTACTTACTCCCTTTATTTTATTGGTCATTGTCCTCTTCTATTGTCTTTGTCCTCTGGTTTTGTCTTCCCTGACAAAACCCAGCAAATTCAAAAAATTAATTAAGGACAGCTATGGTTCCCAAGAAACTGAAGTCCCAGCCTAGGACATAGATGCTAAGACTGGTAGTCCTTTACCTTTTGTTTCCTGGCTTGCAGGAATCATAAAAGGCTAATTTGTTCCTCTCTTCTTCACTACCTTCAAGTTGTATCGATATTTCAAACTCATAAAAATAGCAGCAGCATTCTATTCATTACTCTAGTTAATAGCTGAATAAAGTTCCTATAATTTTAGTCAGTCCGGAAGGCATTTCTGTTAGTCTCTGTGGCCAGGAGCTGCTACTGATTCCACTGACAGTGTAGGAAGCAATTTCTTGTAGAATATTTTGGAAGATGCATTTGTTTTGCAAAGAAAACACTGCAATTTCTAATCCTCCTCAAAGGTCTTACACATCCTACAGGTAGAATGATAGGGTTACAATTGTACTGTGGCAGATACAAGACACAGCTTTACAACATAGGAAAGATTTGACACAAGCAACAACAACTTCATACTCAGCCATCGTCACAGGTCTCAGACCAATTAACTCCAGTTTTAATGGATATTAATTATGCTCAAAGTTGATGTGAATAATTCCAAAAGTTCAAGAAAGTGCGGAGGTACACTGCCAGAAAAAATTGTAAGACTGCACAGGTAAACCAGCACACTGAAATTCTTCTGTAAGCTTTTAGCAGATTCATTATTTAGCAGGGTTTTGAAATAAATGCTTACTTTACTGTCTAAACAATTGAATAGTTTTGAAATCTTTTCAGCTTCTTTTCATAGCCTAGGTTGACCAGCTGCCTAGCTGAGGCCCATTATCTATTTTAAGAGCCTAATTCTCTTAGCGTAGTCTATGTGTTAGCAGAATGATGTATGTTACATTTGCAATTAATTCTGAGCTGGCATAATAATAAGAAAAAGTCTCTCATATAAAAAAGATAATAATTACAAGATCTTAAAGAAGGACTTAAAGATCCTTGGCAACTTTTTTTAACTTCTGAACTAAAAATGCAGATATGCTTTTGTCCTATTATTACATTCAAATGACACTGAAAGATTTGTATTAATAAAAAGTAAGAGATTACACAGACAGGCATAATATCCTACAGCTGTAATATAAGAATTAACCATTTATTAAACAATACTTTCCCATTCAGTTCTACGTATGTACATAATTAACTTATACAGAGATTTACCTGAAAAGAATAGTCTTCTTTTTTTAAAGATAAGTATTTTTTAATTGATGGTACTTTTAAAGGGATGCAAGGTTTTAAATTAAATTACATTAAATGCTTTTGTATTTACTCTGCATTAAACCCTATTTTATTTATTGTCATCTTCCCAGCATGGTCTCATCATGGTTGAAGAGGGCTGCTAATGCTATTTATATTATGCTGCACTGTCCTCTAATTGACCTTGTTTGTGCAATGGAATGGCTGCTTTTCTCAAGCTGCCAGCCCTTTATTGCTGCATTTTGACCATGCACTAGTGGCTCTTTGTGCTGCTGTTGAGTTCAAGAATCAATACTGCATTCCCCACAGCCAATAAAGGAAGCTGACAGCATGAATTAACGGAGTGTAGCCAGTTGCATGGAGCGCCATTGTCTTTAAGGAAAATCCGGACGATTACAAGCCTCCATTGCTTAGCAGAGATTTTAATGCAAAGCGCGAGGTTGCTGTAATTTAATTTTGGCCTGCTGCTCTGACACACTCCCCTTTGCTACTGTTTCATGGAGTCCAAGCTATTAATGGCTGCAGACCAAAACACATAGGGAGACAAATGCAAATAGTCACAGTCACACAGCAGCAGCAGTTACTTCTGATTTAGCAATGATACTTTTTTTGCATTTACTGGAATTGATAGGAACTCTCATTTTTTTTAAAAATCTTCCCTGTTGAATTCATACATACAAAATAATCCAAATGAAAGCAAATTATCCCAACAACAGAACCACAAGGTGTCATGTCCTGAACCGACATCTAAAGCAAGGGTGCACGTGGGGCAAAAATGGAAATTTTTGGGGTTTTGGGCTCTCTCCCCTCTAGCCTTACTGAATCATCTCATAAGGGATGCTGCTTAGCCACAGCTTCTGCAGCACTCTTGCAAAGAAGTACCCACTGAAAAGGCACTTTAAGTAAATGTAAAGTTAACAGTAGGATTTCTGCTGCTAACAGCACAAACGAAATCACTTTTTATTTAAAAAAGACTAATGGCTTTTATTCAAGATGCTTTGATATTGAAAACTATAGTTCCTTATGACAGGTAATATTGTTGATTCAAATGGATTCAAGCTCAGTTATTCAAAAGGACAATGTATTATATACAAACCATTTAACTCAAGCTTTTAACTTGTTTTCTCTGTTGACAGTGGTAGCAGAGATTGTCTGATGGGTAATCTTTTTAAAGTAATACCTATAAAGTTTTATCCACTCACCACTTCTATAAAAATCCAAAGCTGTTGATACTTGCTGCCCGCTTACCTGACTTATAAATGTCTCGGGAATTTACCTGAGATAAAGAACTGAGGTTAAGTTTTATTTAAATGATATTTCTTCTAAATGGTAAGTATAGAAGATGATAACAAAAGAGGTACCTGAATACTTTAAGCAGTTTTAACTATAACCAATGACATTCTACACATACTCACAGAAGAGACCTTCTCATCACAGGCATTAAAAATTGTATGTTCCCTTTACATACAGCCTTTTTTTTTAGGACTGTCTAAGCCCTTTAACAATATAAACTTATCCTTGTAAGATCTTGAAGATAGGTCTTAATCCATTTCCTAGAAAGGAAGAATGAAGTTCAGAGTAAGTAAACACATGGACAAGTTATAGAGTTATTCAGATAAAAGTCCTTTTTCCCAAGTTGTAACCCTGGGAGTAGGTAGCTGTACACCAGATTTTTTTGATCACATCCTTTCTTTGCATAAGACAAGTATATAATACATCATGAGAGTGCCATTTTTCTCTTCTGCCATTAGCCATCTTAGCTGTCTACGAGTTAGACACCTAGTCTTCTATAGTCAGTGGAAAGTAGAAGCATTTCAAGAGGATGAATCACCCTGTCCCAAAATAGCAGTTCAAGACAGTTGATGAACCGTGATCAGGACATATCTATTTTTTTCACCATTGACAGTAGAGGGAGCCTGGGCAATTATCTAAGTTAACTTTTAGAATGCTAAAATGAGGTGAAGATAAATCTCAGACTAGCTTTTTAACATTACACAGTGAGTTAAAATGAATGGGGTAAATAATAATCAACAGCTTGACTAGGTCTTTCTTTATAGTTACTGCCATTCTGTCTTCTGCAAAGGTGTGTGAACAGCACTACACACAAATAACGTAAGGGTGACTAAGAGACACAAAGCATATCCCCCAGCAAAATGCAAAACCCTGGGGGACCTATTCCATCAGTGAAGCCAAGAGGTGGGAAATTATGACTACTGCGAAAAGAAGGGGTTATTCTCTTCCTCCTGGAGACGGGACCCAAACACAGGTCTCATGATTAAGTAGAAAACATGAATGCTCAGAGTATTTTTTCCCGAATCCTCGTATTTAAGGGTCTTTTACTAACTTCTCTACAAGTCTTCCACTGGCTTCACATCTTGCACTGACAACAAAGATGTGCCATAGCTCATCCTTTCTGAAGTGACACATAAATTCACCTTTCAAGAGATCTTCCTTGATAGACTGCATTTTGCACAAATTCACAGAGCAGAGGCATAAGTAATCCTAAAATTCTTCTTTATGTGAAAAGTTGAAAAATTACCAACTTTGAACACATTTTTTCTAAAGTATAAACCTCTTATAAAACTACCGGAAAGAAGCAAAACTAACTAACTAAAAAGAAGGTAAAAATAATTTGGAGTGACCCACAAGTAATCATCATCCATTGCACTGCAAAATGATGAAACTGAAAATCAATGGATCTATGGAAGAAAGGATCAATAAATATAAGGAATAGTTAAGTGCCTCTAAGGGAAAATAATAGGTGACAATAGATATAATCTAGGTAGACAAGTAGACTCCTGGGAAGGAACACAATTCCATATGGAACATGGGCATGACCCTACTCCAGACAGCAGTAATTAAAATGATTTGACTGACATCAGATGGAGAGGATCTGGAGCCTGAATGAGTCAGCCTACTGCTGTCACCATTGCACCTGAATATTACTGAAGTTGTAAGCTGAGAAAACTTAAGCATGTTGAACTCCAGAGTACTGCATGCAGCTCTGGACCTCTCAGCACAGGAAAGGCGTGGACCTATTGGAGCATGTCCAGAGGAGAGCCACAAAATTGATGAGAGGGATAGAATACCACTGCTTTGAAGACAAGCCAAGAGATCCTGGAGAGAGAAGGCTCCAGGGAGACCGTATAGCAGCTTTACAGTACTTAAATGGGGCCTACAGGAAAGATGGGGACAAACTTTTTAGCAGGGTCTGTTGCAATAGAACAAGGGGTAATGGTTTTAAACTAAAAAGAGTAGATACAGACTAGATATAAGGAAAAAATCTTTTACAATGGGGGTGGTTAAACACTGGAACAGGTTACCCATAGAGGTGGTAGATGCCCCAAACCTGGAAACATTCAAGGTCAGGTTGCACAGGGCTCTGAGCAACCTGATGTAGTTGAAGATGTTCTTGCTTATTGCACAGAAGTCGGACTGTAAGACCTTTAAATGTCCCTTCTAACCCAAAGTACTCAGTGATTCTGTGAACTTTTAGCCAAGTACATCACTAAGGTACCCAAATACCCAAATTCCCTGACTACAACAAGAACTTCTTGTATGTGTTATTGGAGGGAAGAATGTGGCATCAGCTGTTGAAAAATATCATCAGTGACAAATGATCAAAAGTTTACCCTATTCACATAAGATTATTCTTCTAGCCTAACATTAATAAACTTTAAAATTCATTTCAGACCTTGTAAAAATGTTGACAGCTTGGAAGTTTGGAATCGTTAGCAAGACCCAGTTTTCAGGTAGAAAACAAGGGCAGAGCACATCTAGCTTTCCTTTGAAAATAATACTTTATTAGGATTAAAATCAGCAAATTATATGGAAGTAAGGTAAACCTAATTTGCATCCTTCAGTTCAAAAGAAATGCTGCTTTGATACCACTGTGGTATATTTACAGTACACCCATGTCCTCCTGGGAATAAATGTTTATTAAAATTCTACTTCTCTCTTCTTTTTCTTTTACTGAGTGTTTTTTTCCCCCATCAGGTTTACAGTAGTGAAGTTGTTCCAAGTGCACTTTAGATTTAAGAACATTTGCTGCTGACTTGCTGTGGTTGAAAAGGAAGAGAGAACATGGAATTAGGCAAACGAGTGGTTTTATAAATGGCAGTAGTCACCACTAAAGTCCATACATTTGTAAGATGACATAGGCACCTCGTTCTATGCCTCTAGTGAGAACTGAATCAATGACTATGTTTGCATGCGTTGCAGAATCTACAGTTATTCAAACTATGTTCATTTTTAAATCACAAGCAAATTAAAACCTATACTGTGCAGATGTGTTAATTATCTGTTACTTCTTGAACTCCTTGAAGTTAATACTAGCTAATGAGGCTAAAAAGATATTGTTTCTGTTATTATATTAACCTCTTTACCTATCTTACAAATATTGATTTTTCTTGGATATGCTAGATATGGTACAAATATGCGAAAACAAGTCCCATCTCAGCTCTGTGCAGTTTCAAATACAAATAATACTTAATGGAAAGCTGGAAAAGAATACTGGTACATGATTACTTGCACTCACAAAATTTTTAAATTGCTAAGATTACCAAGAATCCTTGCCAATCCCTCAAGACTACATAATTTATCTAATTTCTTAGAGTCAATGAAGCTGAGTTTTGTGAGACCTGAAGGGAGTGTGGGGGGTACTTGATGCACCTGAGGGGAACCCTTCCCTCAATAGGAGACTGTATGGAAAAAATATTTTAAAATTTTTTGATGAAGTTTTTATATGTCCAGCTTCAGAATCCACCAGCTAAACTTTGATATTTTGACTGTGAATACAGTTCTGACAACTGTATTCACGTTTTTTTTAATTATTATTATTAGGTATGGAAATGATGAGATCCTCTCTCAGTCAAAATTTAGTCCTTTCTGTCTATCAATATACAGAAAAAATGTTTCTTGTTTAATGACTTCTCTGACTAGGTAGATGGGAAGAACATATGCATATCAAATGGTCAATTTTCTTAAAATAATTTATAGGCTGTTTAAAAAGGTTACTCACTTCATTCGCTACTGAAATGGATATGCAAGGTAGCCATATGGTGTGAATAATACTTTTAGAACAGTTTTTAGGAAGGAAAGAGAAGAATATTTTATCACATAAAAGCCATGGAGAATTTAGGAAGGGAGAACAGGATGAACTGATTTAGAATTTGGAGAGCATATTAGGGTTAACACCTCTAATGAAAACTGCCACTTGAGCTTTAATAATCAAATGCTTCAATTTTAGGTCTCATCTGAAAGGCAGATCACATAGAGAATAGTCTGAAACTCTTTAATTGCCTTGTATAACAATACACATTTTTAAGTAAGTGAATGCATTACAGCTTTGACTTTTGTTCTGATCATTTTGTGTTACAAATAGCAGCACACCCATCGTTCTTCTCATCGGTTAGCAATTTTAATGTTGGTGGATAGGATATTCAGTCGGCATAATACCTTTTACTCTTAATAGGAAATGTCTGGTTATGCCTTTATATGCTGAGAAGAGAATAGAAGCAGTTGTCTTTGAAAAGACTGCCTTTTCTTTTCGTACAAAACTATATCAGTGTGAACTGGCATTTGTGTTGTTAACAAACTATGAAGCAGAAGACATTTGAAAGAAATATATCTCAATGATCGGTGTCCACTTCTGATTTATTTCCTGTTAATGAACTGGCCTTCACACAGCTCTTATTTATACCATGCTGAGTTGCTGCAATTGTATTAATATCAGGAAAGTTCTTCCAGATTTACATCGGCAAAACTGAACTTGGCCCCATGTGGAGACATATAGCTGGTACTGTGTAGCTTCTCATCTGAGTTTTTGGAGTCTGTTCACAAAAACAAGTGAAAAGGTAGGCAAACAAAGGCTGTCCTTTTAAGAGAGCGGCAAGTCTAGCAACTTGAAATAGAAATGCTCAGATACCAGTGGTGTTTGTTGACTTGTGCAGTGGAGAGCCACTCACCTTTTGCTGACTATTTCCTGTGTGCTAAATGAAGATACTGCCACCTACTTCCCTGTGATGCTGTGAGGTTTTAATTAATGATGTTCTAAAGCACCACATGAATCTTATTGCTAGCTGGACTTTGTCCATTGCATACATTTGGTATTTTGAATCAACCACAAGTCCTTGGTATCCATATGACCAATACTCAAGGAAATAAATTAGTACAGAGAAAGTACCAGGAAGTAACAGTTTTTGGGAGTCTGCCACAGACTCATTGATTTGTCGAGGTATCATGTGTCTTTCCATAGATTTGCAATTTCTTCTTCCTTACACTGCTTGCATCCATCTAAGTAACGATGGGGAGCATATGGCTTTATTTTTAAACACTGGCACAAACTTCAGCCGAGCAGCTTTTAGGTTATAAATCACAGACTATAGCCAGTTCTACAAGACTGATGGTATCAGCAAGCCAAGGACTTCTTTTGCAGGGGTGGAGGGGGGCATGACAATCTTGGTACTAGCTGGATCCTACTAGGAGAAACTTTTTGAAAGCCAGTGCCCAAGAACATGTCTTAGTGAGAAAGCAATATTAAGAGTACCGGGAGATGTCAAGGGTATTTTGAGGACCACAAAATGTGTAAGATCTTATTGTCTTGTAAGCCAGAAACATAAAGGCTGTTGCAACTTCCACCTCAAATAGCTCCATTCAGATCAAACTATAACTTTGCAAAGATTGAAAGACAAACCTAAATTTGGGTCAACGTTTGGTCTGACAGACTGAAGAAAGACTCACACTGGAAGATTGTAAAGCTTTACTTATGCGAACCAAAGTACATAAACAATAATGGAATAATACATCGGAAGGAACATTATAAACCTTTCAACCTCATAAAATAGAATAGAACCTTCATTTCTAAATGCTAATAAAACCTTAATTTCTTTAACAAGCTTTCCACTGTAAAAGTGAAACCAAAGCTCCTAATAAAAGGTTATCTTTCAATGCAACAAAATCTGTAATCCAAAAAGCTGATATTCAAAATACATAGTGGCTTTTTCCCTGGTCTGATCTTCCAGAACTATTTTTACTTTTTAAAGAAGGCTATTTCCCTTAATGATAGAGACTCTGGTTTGCATTAGATGGTACAGTATTGATTTTAATTTTTTTTCTCTTGACTGCAAGTTAAATTCAGTAATCTTGCCTTTTTTGTTAAACACTTGGGGGCATCCGCCTTGAACTAAAATATCCTGTGGCCCTTAGGTTTCTGGGTTTTGAATAATGCATTTTAAGTGCAGAATATGTTGGGCTGGGGAATTCTTTTGTGCCACCATTTTGTTGCTGCCTCGTGAAAGCAGCAAAAAGGCTATCAATATTTTATTGAATATAAGGACCTGTGTGGTTTTTGTCTGCGAATACGCAAGGCAATGAACCAGAGCCTTGTCTCCGACAGACTGGTGTGAATGCTGTCAAAACCAATGCAGCACCTCCAGATACAGGCAGCGAAATGGAGAGCAGAAAGCTAGTTCAGGCGCTACTTTTTCTTGAAGAGTGAGCAGTTTTCAGGCTTGCCTTAACCCCATGCTATCTGCCGTGAGCACCTGGGGAAAAAAATAAAAGGCAATTTCAAAAGCAAAGCAAGCCTTTCTAAGAATATTGTTCCCACCAGCTGCCAGAGTTGCAGAGCAACAGCAAAGTCACAATAGTAAAAGCTATTGGGTGGAAACAGGCCAGTGAAAGATACAGACTAGACATTTTTTGTGCTGCTGCTTGGGAAAAAAAAATACCAAAAAAAAAAAAATTTAGTTTGTTTAAGGCAAAGATAAAAAAAATCAGGTGAGGTTAAATATTGATTTAGAGGTTTCATGCTTGTCATTCAGCTCTGAAAATGTGAACCTTCCTTTCTTTAACCAGAGTTAAAGTTGGTAATTCAGGCTGTAATTTTGGTTCCATGTGTGTACATTATTGCATTATATTCAACAACGAAGAACAGATAGGCTGTTTATGTGCAAATACAATGCATAACATTTCTCTGCCTTGAAAAGCTGATCATTTACTGCTTCAACACTTATTCATGTGCTTAATTTTATGGACTTGAATAGTCCCACTGGAAAAGACATATCTGCCTCTTTCTTTGGCAGATAAGGGCTTAGTTTTATGGATAATAAAAAGGTGAGTGCTTAAGCAATAAGGGTAGGAGTTAAGAAAAGACCAGGGCTCCAACAGGAAAAGGTTGTGGCTTCAGTAGGTACTTATCAAGTGTTTTATAAATTCCCAAACCTGTCAAAAACATGGGACCATGAGTCTTAAAAGCAACACATGCCTGATGCTGCACAGTCTGTGATTTTACATGTTATACCTGAATACCCAGTTGCACATCTGGATCAGAAAGAAGCGAGTGCCTCTTAAAGAGGAAATCATATACCAGGCAGGATTAAATTATCTTTGACAGAAGAAAAATATGTAACAGCGATGGAGAACTGTAATTCATGCAATGTGACCTAATTATTTTAAAGGAAATGCTAGCAGCATTTTAAAAGCCTGTGGATACACAATTGTTAAAATTTAATGTTGGTGTTTATATGCATTGGAATTTATGGAAATTTGTGTGAAATTTTCACTCCTGTTTCACCCAAGTCTCCTCTGAAACAAGACTGCAGCCTCAGTAGGGTTAGTCAACTTAATAAAAATTTTAAATAAAATAAATAAATAATGGCCAGTCATAGCTCATTTGCAGGACATCAATCATATATTTGTAACTTGCAGAATAAGATTAAAGAAATTCAAGGTAGAAAAAAAAAACAACTCAAGGCCCAGCAGATTTCAACATGTTATTTGTCTATTCATTTCTTATATGAACGCAATACATTTTCTCATTCTGTAACCCAGAAATGACCCTGCACCTATCTACATGTGCAACATAATTGATTAAGATCAAATTTGCAGTGTCCCTTTTAATCTAACAATAACTGAGTAGAAAATGCCCTGCACATCACTTTTGCTCAAGTTGTTCTCTCTCTGAGGTGCATTGCTTCCTCAGACAGCTCTCTTCAGAGATGTGTTTGGTACTTTGGCAAGATTCAACTCATTTAACAACAATAAGAAACTTGTGTGAAGTACCAGCAAACCGGCCACTCTCAGACCTGTCCCCATGTGCTCCACACAGACCTGAAGGCCCTCCTTGCTCTCTGCAGCTGGCAAATTTCACTGGCTGTGGTGAAGGAGGTTGCTTGTTGGAGGTATCATCCTGTCTGCCTTTTCTCTGCCTTTATACCCCTCTTCATGACTGTAAGCGGAAGGAAACTTTTGGTTGCTGAAGTTTTCATTAAGTTATGAACAACAGCTAATGAAACAAATCTTGCTTTCATGGAAAAGACCTCTACAGCCACATGGGTAATTCAGAAGCTTCTCAGGCTGGTGTAGCAGTGGGATTTGACACTGCTTTTCCCCTCTAGCTTTAATGGCTTCTACCCAGCGAACAGAGCCAGGAGGTTTTCAAGGAGGGAAAGAGAGGCCTAGGGCATCACATTATGCAGTGCTCCCATTGCAGGAACAGTGGGATGGGATGCGGGTTGGAGATGAACTATTTCTCAAAAGTCAACTATTTGTATCACACATTGAGGGCTCTGTGTGGAATTGGGGACTGGATTTTATACGTTGAGGTAGTTTCTTCCCATCATCCATTACCTTATAGCCATCTGAAAAGACCATGTCTAGCACTCCATGGTAAGAAGGACATTGTAGTGTCCATTGCCTCTACTGATGGCACCTGAATGGTCATGTCCTACTCTGAACCTGAAGACAGAATGTCCTACCAAGATGGAAATGGATTCAAGTGACTCCTTGCACCCTGGCGCCTACCAAAGTCAGTCACGTAACTTTGCTCTGCAAAGAGAGAGCAGATAATTAGATGGTAAACAATATTGTGATCTTCCTGTGACCCAGATTAATCCAAACTCCTCAGCTGAAGCAGATCTCTTGCCAACATTGCAACATTAATGGCATGAGCTGAATATTAGCGCTGTGCATACCCAATTCTCCTTCGGCAGAGGAAGGAGTGAATGCCATCCCAAAAAACAATGCCATGCCAGCGCAACAAGGTTGTACCTTGTCAGAGATGAGGAACCAGCTTCCAAGCTTTGAAGACAAGATTTTTCCCCCCTCTTCAGTGGAAGAACTGAATTTGACCAATTAATGGTAAACAAAATGGAAGGAATAAAAGGAACATGAGGACCCTTCAGCTTAGACCTCACAATGATATCCCTTGTTGAACTCACCTCGTAGTTTTACTCACATGTACTGACCTGTCTACTTCCACTCACTATCTGTGACAATACCTTTTCCGATATTCACCCTTAGGGCTGCATTTAACTAATGGGAGAGAGTTTTAGTGGTCCTGACAATGTGAGACAGATAACCGTGGATGTAGTCAGTCTTGGCATAAGGACTGTCCATGAATTCTGGCTCCAGCATACAGGTCAGTTAGCATCAACTTACAGATTTCTGAGTGTTAATTTATTTATTGAGGCCAAATGACTTCAGTGGGAGCTGCAGCTATTCAACACCCTCTCTCAAATTGGGCAATTTTATATAGAAGCCTAAAAAAAAAAAGAGTCAGTTCCTGGACTTAAGGCATTGAAGATTTTGCATGTTGAGAATGACGCTGGTGGCAGTAATTTAGGCAGGCATTTTGCCCCTGGCTCCACAGACTTCTGCTAATCATGCTCAGGTCTGACCTGCAGCACTGCACAGTTTCCTCAGCCTTTGGACTTCCTTGACTTAACATTGCCAGACTAAGGCTAATTTCCACTGGCTGTGTGATGAACGTGTTTTCTCAAAGAGAAACAGATTCAAACCATGGTGCTTTGAGACAGTGCCTGCTATACAGGCAGAGGCTGAGACAGTTGGGGTTGTTCATCCTGGAGAAGAGAAGGCTCTGTGGAGACCATAGACCCCCTTCCAGTACCTAAAGAGAGCCTACAGGAGAGATGGAGAGGGTCTCTTGATCAGAGAGTGGAACAACAGGGAGAGGGTAACAGTTATAAACTGACAGAGGGGAGATTTAGATTAGATTTTAGGAAGCAATTCTTTTCTGTGAGGGTGGTGAGGCACTGGAACATGTTGCTCCGAGAAGCTGTGGATGCCCCATCCCTGGTGGGCTTTAAGAATGGGATGGATGTGGTCTTGAGCAACCTGGTCTGGTGGGAGGTGTCCCTGCCCATAGCAGGGGGGTTGGAACTCGACAGGGTTTAAGGTCCCCTCCAACCCAAATCATTCTATGATTCCATGGTTTACTGAATGCAATGCTCTGTGCTGGTGGCACTTAGGGTAAGGAGAGTAATAAGGTATGGCACCTGCACAGTGGTGAGGAATTGTCATTACTGCTTTGCTAGTGAATCAGTTAACATGGGGAAAGATGGTGGCCCACATTTCCCAAATATATATGGCCTGCCTTTGGTGTTTGCAGCTCTGGAAGAACTGCTGATTTTAGCACTTGACTGGGGTTGGAATTGGTCCATTTAAACCTTTGGTGCTCAGACTTATGCTCATGGTTAATCCTGCAGGCACTTATACACAACTTGCTGAGCTTCACTCTGAAAATCCACTAGTGGTATGGAGGATACAAACCACAAGCTCCAAAGGGTTGCCCTTCTTCCTAGCTTCACTTAAAATGTGTTTCTGATTTTTACTTATGTGATAAAATTATATTGCAGGTAGGCCTCTGCTTTTTTATTGTTGCTGTTACTATGTGAAAACAACACAGATAAATCATTTTTGCAGGTTTTAACTCACGTTAAGATTCATTCGCCCTTTTGAGAATGATTATACACGTTCATGCATGCACACACACGCCAACTAGTTTAAAAATGTTTCCAAATAAAATCTGGAGAGAAGGTACTTTCCTCTTTAAGCGTTTAGAAACAGGCTCATTTTTCTTCCCAATTATAGCAACTACACAAAGGAGCAATAAGTCTCAGAAGATTTGTCACAAATCCTCCAAGTCCATGACACCAGTTTCAAAGAAAACCATTGGTTCCCTTCAAAGCAGTAGTCTGCAGCTGCCTGATAAAAGGCCACAACCCAGTACAAGGTAATCATTAGGCAGCCGTTATTATTATTTTGCTAATTAGTCAAAAATCATTGGATTTCCCGTGGCTTCTTCCTGCTGAGCAATCATTTGATCTTGCTTATGTTGACAAACATGCAAGTCACCAATTGTGCCTCATTTATCATTTGACAAGGACAATGTTTGCTGCTTCTTGTGTGGAGAAGAGAAGACTAAGAACAGCAAAAGAGGCAAGAAGATGCGGAATATAACCGTCCTTCCTTTCCACTTCCACCCATACAATGACAAACCCCACCAAATGAACAGGAACCGCAGAGAGCTATAAAGCTGCTGTTAGATCCTGGGAGAGGGGGGGTTGTTAATGCAGAATTCCTACAACAAGCCTCACATAAAACAGGCTGGAAATATTCCTGCGTCAACTGAAATGTGGAGAACTCCACATTCCCAAAAAGGACCCCACAGCATTCCTCCTGCAATGCTGTTGAACTGTCAAAATGTGGCTACATTTAACCAGGGGTGCGCAGGGGGAAAAACAAATCATTTTACTTTGTGAAATGTAAAGAGCGAGATAAATTTGTACAAGTCAAATCCCCAAATTTAGTTTGAAATGCATTTGAAAACTCAGCTCCCAACATAAGGAGCATTCTTTCAAAGAATGTACAGGAAAATGTGGCACAAGGACGTGTATATGTGGATGTTTATTTATAGTTATTGCCAGTGATGGGTATGAAATTGTTTTGGTCTAGATATTTCTCTCTTGGTAAGATGGTCTTTAGGCTGCTCAGACATTGTTGAAAAAAAAAAAAAAGCAAATTACTGCAAAGTAAACTGAATACCAGTTCCTGAGTATGAAACCAAGCACTGTGTTGTTTCTATGGGAGTTGCACTGTGTTTTTCAAAAATCCTTCATTGTTATGTACTGCAGCTCTTTTGCTCGTCAGTTTAGCATATCACAGTATTTTTTTTCTTAATTCCTTTCATGAATTACTTTAACCATCCCCCCCACCCAGAAATAAATAATGGAATGCTGATACAGAGAGAAAAGAATCACAGTAAGCATGTGGGAATAAGAAAAAGTATTTTAAAAGTTGTAAAATAATTGCTTTTCTGTATCCATCATTTGGAGGAAGAATAGGACAGGCAGACAAATATTTCACTCAGCTTCCGTACATGGCTTTAAATTGGTGAGGCAAGCTGCTGAATTTATATGACATTGACATCTGTGTCATAAAGAAAGCCTTGATGTCACTCTTTAATGCCTTTATATTGAAGGGTTTTCATTATCCAAGGGAAAAAAAAAAAAAGTAAAAACATGAACAGGCAGGAATGCATGTGAAAAATAATGCATTCTACCACTTTTATGGAGCAGGACAAACCTCTCATAATTAAGGCTTGTGCAAAAACCAGATTTAAGTGCACATTCACTTTTTGCTCAAACATATGTTTTTCTAGGGAGATAATAGCGATTGCTTGACTCTTTTATTTACACGCAGTTTAAATTGGCTTTCAAAATACAGTTTACACGCCGAATGATCTCAACTACTTTGTGAAATTACTGACGTATTCTTTTTATTGAGGCTTACATATCCTCCCTTGGCAGTCCTGCCACCTCTTTGCAGCTTGCCGCGCTGCTGCGTTGAAGTTAGAAATGGGTTTTAATTTTTAAAAGACTGCATTTTTTATCTCTGCTTTAATAAATCAATCTCATCTGACGGTGTTGGCACTCTTTGAAATGGGTTAGGCCGGAGCATGTCCTCGTGTGGCCCCGTCGCTGATGACCAATAATTTGATTAGCCATGCCAGAAGAAATGATGTGGTTCCACAGATGTAAACATCACCGGCTGCATCCACAACATGTCAAAGTCAAGAGGACTCTGCCTGCCCTCCCACCTACTCTCTGTGCACAAATGCACAAGTCATTGCCTAACGGAGTGTTTAGGGCTCCAAACAGACCAATTGGGGAGAAATTATAGCCCCGCTGAGCTCTTGCCCACTGACCAACTCGCACTGCCAGGATTCCCTTTTGGACTGTTTGAGGTGAGGAAGACTTCTTGATTTTAAGGAATGTGGGATTTGCAAGGGCCCTCCTGGCAGTGCTCAGCCATACATTCAGGATTATCTTTTTCCATCAGAACATATTTCATTAAATAATGCTTTAAAGACAAAAAGTAAGGAATCGCAGCTCAGTATCTTCTGTGTTTTCCCTTCTCAGGCAAGGCCCAGCTCGCAGAAATGGTGACAGTTCATTTCCCAGCTTCTCCACCGAGCATGTGTGAGGAAGTAGAGCTGAATGAAACATGCAGATATTATACAGGGATATTTATCTGCAGACTGGTTTGGTTTATTCTGTCCATCCTTCACACCTTATGCACATTTACTCCTTGTATAGTGGGCTTTATTGGCACTGCTTGATAAAACACTTAAGGTCTTTGCTGGTACAGCGGCTCACAGAAACTTAATTTCAGCACTGCAGGGGGGAATATATATGTTCTCTTAAATTTTTAATTTGTTCAGGCTGGTATTTGGGTTGGAATATTTTCCTATACTCAGCCAGGGCAAAGAAAAAGTATTGTAAGGTGGAGCTGAACACCAACAGTTAAGCAACACGCAGCAGACATGAAGTGGTCACCATGACATCAAGGACCAAAAAGTTGAGAACTACTTCAGTCTAATAAATTTATGCAGAAAGTTAGTTTAAGGAAATAGAAGTCTGCTGGTAAAGACTTTGCTATCTAATTGTTAGAATAAATTATTCATTTCAGATTATTAGCCTAGACGAGAGCAGAGATTGTTTGTTACAAAAAAAAAAAAAAAAGAAAAGAAAAGAAAAGAAAAGAAAAGAAAAGAAAAGAAAAGAAAAGAAAAGAAAAGAAAAACAAAAGCAAGAAAAAAAAGTGTTAAGAAAAAAGAGCACATAAATAAGGACAAAATATAAATAGCTTTTCTGACCCTAACAAAATGAAAGACTTGTAGGCTGTGCCTTACCATGAGATTATTCATTTTTATTTTCCTCCTGGTAACGCTACAATTTCATTGCTACAAAGACACTTAAACTAAAGTGGTGACAAAATGTTTACATGTAAGGACTCAGGATTGGGAAAATATACGTGAATGTCCCCCTGTTCTTTTTGGCCTTTTACATGTTTTGCTGTAAATGGTGGTGTGAAATTCTGTTTGCCACTTCTGTTTTTGTTTTAGAACATTAGTGACTCTTTTAAGATTTCTTATATTTTCACACACAAAGTCTTTGGCACAGGCAGCTCATAATGTGGAGAACAGTGGAACACCAAGTTCCTAAAACAACATCATTACGCGTCTTAGACATGACTGAGTTGAAGAATGCCAGAAGGACATGAGAGCTCTGTTTCTATCTTGCCTGACAAAGAACAAAATTAAGAGTTTGGATGAATGCAGCATAGCCACAAAGGACGATTAGAGTAAATCTATAATGGGATAAAAATCAGCGAGAACAATAAAGGGGTCACAGTGGTTTGAAGGAAATGAGAAATAACTTTAATACCTTTTTTTGAAAAAAAAATCTGTAATGACCTTTTTTCTTAAAAATATGTATGTTTACTCTTGTATTACTCTATTTTACTGTATATTACTGCATATCTTATATCTATATCTATCTATCCCACCTCCTCACCTACCCCTCCATAACCGATATGGAATCTTGGAGGAGGAACTGGCTGTTAGA
>BJBW01005735.1:0-38313 GCA_004320125.1 Scolopax mira
TGTCTTTCTTGATAGATTTAAAGACCATCCAACGCTAAATGATAGATATTTGTTGCTACATCTTCTGGGTAGAGGCGGCTTCAGTGAAGTATATAAGGTAAATCTGAAGTGGCAATCTGTGCTGTAATCGGAATCTGCAATGAAATAATGCAATTAGAAGAAGAATTTTAACACTTGTTTTCTCAACGGCGTATGTGGTTGTGGAGGAAGAAGGGAGGACAAAGCACGTGTAGCACCTGGCTTGTGTTAGATAGTGCTTGAGACTTTCAGGTTCTGCCTCGTCCTCAGAGGTCAGGCTCCCTGTTAATGTCTGTTTGGAGAAAATGTTGCACCAAGTCTGCAAGTTTTGTCAGGACAGAGAAGCAAACCACTTGTCTCTTCGAGTGCTACACACAACGACCTTAAGAAGTGAAGTTTTATTGAGTAACTCAATAGGAGTTTATTGAGTAACGCATAGGAGGTCTGAACATCACTGTAAATAAGAGAAAATAGTTCCAAAACTAAGAGCAAAGGCTGCATTTCCTGGGGGTAGAAGGTTTTTCTTTTCTCTTGTGCCTTCATTTTACACTCTGAAGTTGCAAACTGGAGGGGTCTTGGCACTTTGTTGGAACTGAGGACTACTTGTGTCAGAGCTCCTGCATGGCCGAGACCTGTGATACTTTGGTGCTTGCTATTTGACTATTATGTTTAGAGCCTTTCCAGTTCTAAATACTCCCCATGTTTACTCAGTAGGTTTTGTTTCATGTTGAACTTAGCTAGAATGAAAAGACCTATGCCAATGCAAATATTGGAAACTTTATGGTGATTTGATGACCTTTCAGTATCTGAAGGGAGCCTATAGGAGAGCCAGAGAGGGACTCTGCCAGGAGGTGTAGTGAAAGGACAGGGGGCAACGGTTTTAAATTGGAAGAGGGGAGACTGAGATTGGATACTAGAAGGAAATTCTTTACAGTGAGGGTGGTGAGGCACTGGAACAGGTTGCCCAGGGAAGTCGTGGCTGCCCCATCCCTGGAAGGGTTCAAGGCCAGGCTGGATGAGGCTTTGAGCAAACTGTTCTAGTGTGTCCCTGCCCATGGCAGGAGGGCTGGAACTCCATGATCTCTAAGGTCCCTTCCAACCCAAACCGTTCTATGATTTATCATTTTGATACCAGGGGGACGAGACCCCTCAGGTAGTGAAAAAAAGAGCATGAGCTGCATTTGTAAGTATCTTGAATTGCTCTTTGGAGGCTTTGCTGACTTAGTAGAAAGCCTCCATAGAGGAAAGCAAGAGGGTATGAACGCTTCATACCTCACTATGCTTAAGAGTTTTAGCTGTCATATTAAAACAAAGAAATGCTTAGCCCTTCTTCTCCAGCGGCTTGGCCATTTTACTAAGCATTAGGGTGTTAAATACACAACTTCTGAGGTGGGCACAGCTTATCCATGTCTACTTACAATAAGATTTTGTCCTATCCTATAAATTATTAGTTGCTGCTGCTCTCAGATAAGGGAAAAGATTTCTGTGTTTCTCCAAGAGTACAATTGCAGTGATCCATTTTTTAAAGACTGCCTAAATAGCAAGAAGCTAGAGGGGGGTGGAAAACACAGCATAAGATTTATTCAGCTCTGCCATTGAATTCTCCAGCTTCTAAATAAGCTGAAACATTACGCTCCAAGATGGAGAACTGAGCTACCAGCATGAAACAAAGTATTGAAAATACTCTGTATGTTCTGGGTTTACTTAACTGAGTGTAGCAAATGAGTTAGGTGGCTTGAGGGAATAATGGCAGGGTCTTTCCCAGAGTGATTAACTGTCTATATTTTGGTAATTTGGCCTTTCTGATCCCATTGTAGCTCTGGTGGTAAAATGTCAGAATAAATGCAGCATTAGTTAGATCCCATGGGGAAGGTCAGATCAAAGCACAGAATATTCAATTGTTTTCGGAGTTGCTTGGTTTCATTAGTGAAATTAATTACATCAAAATGTGGGTTTGCTCTTCACTCAGTATGTTGTAATGCTGATTTCCTGGGTGGGGATATTGGTTTGTTAGAGCTTGTCTGCTTTTGCAGTATTAACTTGAAGTTGTGATTCCTACTGATTTTCAGCTCTTCTCTCTGCAGGCATTTGATTTAACAGAACAGAGATATGTAGCTGTGAAAATACACCAGTTAAATAAAAACTGGAGAGATGAGAAGAAAGAAAACTATCACAAGTAAGTAAGGCTGTAAAGCACAGCAGTGTGTCCAGACTCCTCCTGCATTTGATTTTCCAGTGTCTCTGAACAGGCTGCCATTTTCTCCTGTGTTTTGCCACATTTCAAGAGCCACTCTCTGTCCCAGTAACTACTTGCAGAAGTTATAGTCAGATTAGAAATGTTTTAAACGTGTACACACACAGTTTTGTGTAAGTACTGAGTACAAGGTTTTAAAGTAGCAGTAACTAGGTCTCTGTGAAAAAGGCATTGAAATGTCAAAGTTCTGCTTTTGTGGGAAGCAGTTCTTCATGCCCATCTTCCATGTACAACCTGCACTGTGCTCCTTGAGAGCCTTTTTTGCCTTCCCTTTTCTTCCTAGAATACTTAATCCTTTCATGGATGATGAGGACTGTAAATGTCATGACAGAAGGGATGTATAGGAAACCTTAGGTGTTGGTAACACTTGCTCCCTGGTGCCATGGCTTAGATAAGCTCTGCAGAATGGCAGCCAGGCTTTCTTGACAGAGCTTCAAAGATAAAGTTGTGATCTTAATTCCCTAACAAGTTATTAGACAAACTAAGCTGAAGTTGAAGCCTGGAAGCTGGGCTCTTGAGTATCTTGGAATTTTTCTAGAACTTGCTGATTTTTGCATTCAGCTATCTTGGATCCCTTAGCGATTTATTATGAGGTTGTTCTACTTTGGCAAGCAGTACCATTAATCAAGGTCAGTTATTTTGTAGTATTGCCAGCGTTGGAGATGCACTCAGATTCTGTGGTTCTCAAAAACTGTTCTGTGCAATTCCTTGTTTGTTTGCCTTTTCTTAAGCTGCCTTAATAATGTGCATGGGTTTGATGGAAGTTGGACCGCTGCATGGTATGTCTGGGTTTGCTATCTGCAGAACTTAGAATTAAAGTCACTTTGTATGACTAATGCTCAAAATTGCCTATTTCCAGACATGCGTGTAGAGAGTACAGAATTCACAAAGAACTGGATCATCCTCGAATAGTTAAGCTATATGACTACTTTTCGCTGGATACTGACTCGTAAGTTATGTTGCTCTGTCCTTTGACTTGGTTTGGCCCATTCACTACAGACAAAGTATCTGGTCCCTTTAAAACTTCCCAGCAGAGTCCAGAGAATCATAGAATTGTCTGGGTTGGAAGGGACCTTTAAGATCATCTAAGTCCAGCCATCAACCTAACTCTGATAAAAAAATATCACTAAACCATGTCTCTAAACACGATGTCAACCCAGCTTTTAAATCCCTCCAGGGATGGGGCCTCAACCCCTTCCCCGGGCAGCCCATTCCAAGGCTTGATAACCCTTTCGATGAAGAAATTTTTCTTAATCTCCAATCTGAACCTTCCCTGGTGCAACTTGAGGCCATTTCCTCTTGTCCCATCGCCTGTTCCTTGGGAGAGGAGACCAACTCCCCCTTGGCTACCCCCTCCTTTCAGGGAGTTGTAGAAAGTGAGAAGTTCTCCCCTCAGCCTCCTTTTTTCCAGGCTGAACACCCCCAGTTCCTTCAGCCTCTCCTCATAAGACTTATTCTCCAGACCCCTCACTAGCTCCATTGCCCTTCTCTGGACTTGCTCCAGAACCTCGGGGTGGAACCTCACCATGTAACATGTTACAGTCTGTAAGATGTCCACACCAGTGTTACAGATTGTACTGCAGAGATATCTGAGGCAGTTTCAGCATAACACTGGTTTTCTGGAGACTCTAGCTCACAAACCAGTATGCTGTATTATGTCAGATGTGGTGCTTTACTGGTAAATCCTACTCTTTGTTGGCCTGGACAAATGCCTCTGCTGATCCAGCTTTCTGCTTCTGGATCGAGCACTTAATGGGGGATCTCTGACCTTTATGCCATTGAGGACTCTGCTCCTGGTGGCTTATTTTTAGAAAGGGATTAATAGGCTGGAAGACTCTTAATATATTGGTCAAATGGTTGAGTCTTAGGGATAAGCAATAACAAAATGTTCTGGTTTCTACCAAGTGACTTAATTACAACAACTGCTGTTTTGCCATCAGGTTTTGTACAGTGTTAGAATACTGTGAGGGGAATGATCTGGACTTCTACCTGAAACAGCACAAGTTAATGTCGGAGAAAGAGGCGCGATCCATCATCATGCAGATTGTGAACGCTTTAAAATACTTAAATGAAATCAAACCTCCCATCATACACTATGACCTTAAACCAGGTACGCTGTGCTGCTACTGGCTTGGCTGAAGGTAATGGGTTATAAGTTAATGTGGGGAAGTTTCCTTTGGTCAGACAGCAAAAAGGAGACAGGGCTGTCTGGGAAAACTAATTTGTAAAAAGAAAAAAAATACTAAAATGCGTAGAACATGCTGGGAAAAGGGTATTGTCTTCCAGAATTGCAACATAAAAAGAGGAAGTAACATTCTAGAAAAAGTAGGTTCCTTGTTCAGAGTGAGCCCTTGAACCACCAAGTGTCTGTGTTTGATTTCTTAATGTTCTGCTTATATTCTGCTGTTGAGAGCTTCTGTTATTGCTTCATAAAGGGTTCCCATAAATACTAGTGTGTTTTGTGTTCCCATTCTTCTGGCTTGTTCTTTCTGTAATCATCTGCCTGAAAATTTGGTGGCAGAAGCGAACTTGGAACCTCCCAGTTTTTCATACGGTGTGGCAGCTCATACAACTGGGGACATACAGCTGAGATGTGTGCTCAGCTCTGCCTTTGAATTCAGTAAGGTCCTCTCCAAACACTGGTGTGGATTTCCCTTTATTATTAGGCAGAGTCACGAAGGGGTAAGTGGAGGTGCTGCACTTTTTGGGGTGCTGTGTACTGGCTGCACAGCTCTTTTCCTAGTCCAGTAAAACGGAGCCATCTCTTTGGGCAGTTTTCCCTGGCTTGTCTCCCTGTGCTGGTGGCACTTCATCAGCCTTGTGTAATGGGTATGTGATGTGGTTTATTGCATCAGCAGGAGGAATCTGTACGGGAGGTGGTGCTGTTGCACTAGTTCTAGTGACCCTGTTTCTTCCCCCAGCTGCTGACTCTTCTGGTGGTGTCTGAGTGCACTGCAGAGCTCTGCCTAAAGCTGTGATTCATCCACTGCCATCACCCACCATTCTGCTGCTTCATTGTAGGCTTTGAGAAAAACAGTGATGATCCAGCTTCTTGATCCTTGATGGATTTGTAAAAGTGTCTTGCCTGCCTAAGCAGCAATTGTCCTTTTTGAGCTTAGAAAGCCACTGAGGAGCTCTGCCAGGAAGGAGAGAGTTTCTGGCTGCTGAGAGGCCAGGGCAAGTCAGAACTTCTGGGCAGAATGAGTCATAACTGTGTGTGTATTTCTCTCCTTAGTCCTCCTTTTTGACCTGCCTTTCCAAGGGGACCTTTGGGAGGGGTCAGAACAGCAGGGGCGT
This sequence comes from Scolopax mira, assembly GCA_004320125.1. Classification (NCBI taxonomy): domain Eukaryota; kingdom Metazoa; phylum Chordata; class Aves; order Charadriiformes; family Scolopacidae; genus Scolopax; species Scolopax mira. Next base: position 5,570 of record BJBW01005735.1, read on the forward strand.
CAAGCTCGTTTGGCTTATAGGGCTCAGAATCTGGAGGCTTCAAGAAATGTGGGGCCCACTGGGTTTTTCAAGGATGGGCAGATCAGTTCTAGCACTGGGTGGGAGCTGACTTTTCTGTGGAGCTCAGAACATCTATCCCAGGCTGCTGCAGCTCGCTCTGTAGGTTCCTTGTCCTCTCCTGCAGAGTGACAGAGTTCAATGCAATTTTATTCTTGTTTCTTGCTTGTCTATTTCCCTGCTCTCTTTGTGTATCCTAAGGGGCTGTTTTCTTCCTCCGTCTAGGTAACATTCTTCTAGTCAATGGTACTGCATGTGGAGAGATAAAAATCACAGATTTTGGACTTTCCAAAATCATGGATGATGACAGCTACAACTCTGTTGACGGCATGGAACTGACATCGCAGGGGGCTGGTACTTATTGGTAAGCATCACCTCAGGCACTTGCAATTTACAGATCAAGAACAGTTTATAAACAGCTTCAGAGTTATGTCAGCTCTGTATGTGCTGCCACAACTTGAAACCCTGGAGGTTTGAGACCCTGGAAACTGCTCCTGTTGTCACACAGGTCCCTTTGAGGCCGGCAGCTTTTTACTTTTCAGTGGGTTATTGTTTAGGTATTTGTAAACCACTTCTTATCCAAAGGGCTGGGTGAAAAACTGCATATGCTGCTGAGATAACGAGCTCTGGAGTGGAGCTTGGCTGCTGTATCACAGTCTGTAATGGTACTACAGTTTAAGCACGGAGGAGGAGGGATACCATGTCTATTTGGAAATTCGGATACATCAGGGACGTGAAATGACGTGAAAATCCATAGTTAGCTCCTACAAAAGATGTAAATCCCACAGTGCTGTCTGTAGCCAGAGCTTTACTTTCAAGTGAAAGATGTCATGTCTATGTCATGTCTCATGTCATGAGAAAGATGTTTTCAGCAGTACTTGGTCCTCAGTGCCAAGTGTTGTCATGGCATCACCCGTGGCTGAGAGCAAGACCTACAGTAAGTGCCACTGAACGTGATCCTCAGACATTGCCCAAGCTGCAGACTGTGTAGGGAAACAGATGGACAGGGACGTTTGTTAAGGCACTCACTTAAGGTTTGTTCCCTTCCTAAAAATGGAACTAGCTGTAGTTTGAGGGAGGCTGAGTGTCTCTGACTGGGACGTGGCATCTGGGGTTGTATTTCTAGAAATACGTATTTTGGCTCCATGGTTCTATTGTGGAATTGTTGGCCAAGCCCTCTAAACAACAAGTACCAGTCCTGAAGATAAAATGGGATTTGTTTATGTGCTCTGGTGAAAAGAAACTCACTGTGCTGACTTGCTCAGACCATGAGCATCTGGAGTGTCCGTGGGATCCCTGTTCCCAGAAGGGGAATGCATTGACAATCTTGTCCCAAGGATGCACAGAAATGAAATAGGGTCCCTTGAGCCAATATTTGATCACAGAACAGCTTGTTTGTTCCTTTCAAAATGAAATGATTTAAACTATTTGGAGATGCTGCCCATAACCTGGTCTCACTTCCTTTTAATCAGGTATTTGCCACCAGAATGTTTTGTGGTTGGGAAAGAACCTCCAAAGATTTCAAATAAAGTTGATGTCTGGTCAGTGGGAGTCATCTTCTACCAGTGTCTCTATGGCAGAAAGGTAAGAAGGTATTTTAACTCCTTTTTAAGTTGTGATTCCCAAACATTTTGGGAGGCAGAGGTGGCTTCTGCTCCCTTCTCCCCAGACTCAGAAGGTGCATCTGCCTTGTCTCCTTGCCATCGGTTCGAAGGCAGAGTCCGTGCTAATGAAGTGGGGGGAGCTCATTAGGTGGCGTTTTGCTCTACGTGGCACTTCCTTCAAAAGCAACGTTCTGCAGAACATCTCTTTCCACTGGGTGTGTTCCCACTGAGGCCATTATGGGTGAGACAGGTGTGTTTTGTTCAGAGCCCAACACTGAGGTTCCTGCTCTGACGTTGTTTTGTGACGCTTTAGATGCTCTCAATCTTTGTTGAGCTGATACTGCTTGACATCTGCGAGTGTTTTAGGGAAAAAAAAAATAATTAGGTACAAAGACCCACTCTAGAAGTTTTTAGGAAGGCTTTTGGAAGGGAGGGGTCTGGATCAGGAAGAGGTGGTGTGTCATGAGAAAAGGTAATTTGTTTTATGACAACAGAAGAAATAGCTTGGAGCAGGAAAAGGATTCCACCAACTCTTGTTTTCACGAGTCCTTGGTAACCAAGTGTTGTGAAAGCCTGGGCTGACAAACACACTGTGTTGCTTGGTGGTGTCACTCAGAGAAACGGTGGAACCAGCCCAGCAAAGAGCCAAGTGGGAGAATCTCCTGTCAGCTTAGATGAAGGCCCTGTTGCACATGCTGAAGCTGAGGTCTGGAAGGAGGTGGAGATCCCTCCTGTGAGCCAGAGACACCCCAGACATGTTTCTGCTTGGTCCCTTTTCTCCAGCTGAAGCACAGGAGCAGCATGTCCTGCTCATCTGGCTGGAATCTGCAGCACCTTCACAGCATTCGTGGCTTCTTGCCTGGAAAAATGCTGATGTCAAGTGATGATAAATAGTAGCACTGAGGGGTTTTTAAGGCCTGTCATCAACCTTTAACAACTGTCTTCTGGTTTTTCGGTAGCCCTTCGGTCACAACCAGTCACAGCAGGATATTCTGCAGGAGAACACAATCCTGAAAGCTACTGAGGTGCAGTTCCCTCCAAAGCCAGTAGTCACACCAGAAGCAAAGGTAAATCTTCTCACAGGGAGTTTGATCACACTGTGTGTGTCAGCCAGCGATTGGCGCTGCCGGTTCCTTCCTCTTGGTTTCTTTAAAACCAGCAAGAAATGGGGTTTTGCATTGTTGCAGTTGTCAGGCTGAGGATTGACCAGGCCGAAGCATGTCCCTCTGCCCGAGCTTTCTCCCAAGCAAAGCTGAACCCCTGGTGGAGGGGCCGGGTTGTTTCTGGGGTCACTGGGGAAGGAATTTCACCGCTGGGCTTGTCAGCTCGGCCTCACTCAGTCTGTCAAAGCAAGCTTCCCGTTTCTGTCCGGCTGCTAATTCTTGTTTTGCCTTTTTGGGGTGTCTACAGGCATTTATCAGACGCTGTTTGGCCTACCGAAAGGAGGATCGGATAGATGTCCAGCAGCTGGCCTGTGACCCCTACTTGCTGCCTCACATCCGCAAATCTGTATCCACGAGCAGCCCAGCTGGAGCTGCAATTGCATCAACCTCTGGAACATCCAATAACAGCTCTTCAAACTGAGCCAGAGTAATAGGCCAAAAACTGCTTGAGAAACCGACAAAAAGACTTTCAGAAACGGCTTTGGAATAGAGGAATCTGCAAGGGTCTCAAGAAACCTGTACCAGGTGCTTTTTTTCTCTTGCTTTTTTCCATCCATAGAGCATGACAACATCAACTCTCATCAAGAAAACCTTCGGCATCTAGGCCAAGCCACGTGGATAGGAGATGGCTTAAGGTTTATCCAGTTAATGACCACAAAGGGTGGCTGCTCTGAACAAGGAGGGGAAACTCAAGAAAATACAAAAAAAAAAAAAAAAAAACCCCACAAAAAAAGACATGGTTCCATGTACTGTGAACTTCTGAACATGCAGCCTTGGGGAATCCAGGGCGCCGTGTGTGCTTCATATGAAGAATGTGGACTTTGGAAAAAGACTGGGCTAGTCCAGTGTTGATATTTAAACATTGTTCTTTTTCTTTTAATAAAGTTTAGGTAACATCTCCTGAAAAGCTCGAAGCACCAAGGTTCAGCTGGGGATGGTATATGACTCTTTGCCCTTTGGAGGGGAAAAAAGTTGATCCTGCCTGTTCATGGCACTAGAGTTAGTGTTTTACCCCTAATTAATTTCAGTTTTTTAAAAATAACAATTTTTTGGAAGAAAACAGTTTTCTGGTCTCAAAGTGAAACCCATATTAGCAGGTTCATGGCAGTATTCGTTCTGCAGATGGTGCAGCTTTCTGCTCCCTTGGGGTGGCCTCTTAGGAATCATTCACCTTCTCAGGAGGGCGATGAAGCCCACGGGAGAAGGGGCCTGTGGAGATCTCCCGTGATCAGAGTGGGTCACAGCTCAGCCTGCCACGAGGTTTTCAGCTGCTGCTCCGTAGCACTCAACGGTTGCACCTTTTTAATTTATTTGAAGTGCTGTTCTTTTTTTTGAAAACTCACCCTGAGGTGTTCATGACGTGCTCTCTGCGCTCATGAACGTGATCTCTGTTGACTGTTGAAAAGGCAGGCAGCGAGCGGGGGAAAAACCAGAGCAGGGCTCAACTGCTCACAGGTGTGATCTGTGCTCCCCCAGTACTGTGCCTATCTTGTGTAGGTTATAAAAATCTGAAGCTGAAGATTTGTCTGCTCTTCTCAGTTAGGTGACCTGGCAAGAAAAGCTTCATCTTTCCCTTAACACTTTCCTTATAAAACTTAGTGACTCTCCTAACTCGCTGCCGTGTCTGATTTCAAATGAGAGGGAATGAGATAATGTTCTTGAAGGGAGCAAACGCTCTTCAATCGTCGGGTTTGTCTCCCTTCTCTAATCTGCCTGCAGGGGTCTTACACCTTCAGCTGGAGCCTGCCTGCTGTGAAACGCAAGCCTCTTGTCCCCACTCTGCTCCCTTTTTCCCCTGCGTTGAAGGAAAAACTGAAAACATGCGAAAAGCACAGCACTTGAACATGTGGCAGCCAGGTTGGAGTGCTCCTACCATGTGGCAGGAGTTCAGCGCCAGAAATATTTAAAGATGCAGTGTTCCAGGGCCAGGTTGGCCTCGGAAGGGAGCAGAACGGTGCACGACTGCTGTTCAGGGGGTTGTTTAAAAAAAAACAAAACAAATTCCCCATGGCACAACTTCCTAAGCCAATACCCAGACACTGCGGGGTCCCCATGTGGCACCTCTGGGGCCGTCCCCCCGGCGTCTGGGCTGCTGCGACACCCCGCACCCCAATGGTGATCCTGTGGCAAGCAATGTTCTCCCTCAGGCACTTTCAGAGAGAACTAGGGCTTGTCTGCCTTACTGTAAGCCATCCTCTGCAAATATTATGCTTAAACCCAATCAGGAACTTTTGATCCACTGAAAGATGGAAGAGTCTGTTGAACTTAAGCAATGGACCTGGGAAGCAGAGAACTCTGCCGCTTTCATTTTTTTTTATTACTATTTTTGTAGTGACTTGGGCTTTTAATTGGATGTATTCACTTGCAGCTGCATTAAAGTGGTCTCTAAACTGTAGTGTTTTAAACAAAGAAAAGAAATACTGCATCTTTAAATGCTCAGCCATAATTTCTTAGCCCTTTCCATCCCTGCTGCTCTATTTCAGAAGTTAACTGTTTCGCAAGCAGCGCTTCGACGTGTCTATTCAGCCTCTGTCACGTGAAATCAGGGTTGATGCTTCATCCTTCTTGCTGAAACTGATGATTCAGTGTCTGTCTGCATCGGGGAGAATTCTAAAAGGGTTTTTTTTCTATTCCAGTCCCGTTGTTTCTTGGACATACAGTGTGTGCTATCTCTGTGGGTGTGATTAGTTTTGTGTCAGATGCATTTATTCCTGCTGTGCGACACCCATCCAGGGGTCTGGGGACAGCCCTGGCCTTTCCCCGGGGCTGATGGCAGTGAAGAACCCTGCTAGAATTCTGGCTGCGATGCTTCCTTGTTAATATGGGTTTCACTTCCAATAACAGATCCTATTGCCACACTGTTCATTTACTTAAAGAAAAGTGTATGAAGAATTTGTAACTTAAACCAGGCCAGACTGTTTTGGCTCTACCCAACAGATGAGACATGGATATTAAAATAAGTTTTAAGAAACTGATTTGCCTGGCTCTCACTGTTTTGCTCTCTGTAGCGTTGGCACAAGCTCTCTTGCAGTGGCTGTGCAGAGGTGACACAGGACAAGACGTGGAAGGATGGAGGATGGTTGCCTTTGACAACTCAGAGCACTGAGATCTATTCATCTGAGGCAGGAATTGCTGCAAATTACCTTGTATGATTTAATTACTGTCATTGATCTTGTTCTGGAAGAGTGAGTCACAACCAAGGTGGGTTTATCCCTTGTCGCCAGTAGAGTAGCAGCTGCCTTAAGAATCTATGTGTGTTTGGGACACAAAACCCACCTTTTTTGTCTGTTGCTGAAAAATTGGTGTTGAACTCCTGTGCCCTGGCAGCTCTGCCAAGCTGGTGGCTGCTCCCCAGCCCCCGGGGCTCCGGTCTCAGTCACCCAGAATAACCACGTTGAACAGCGATGAGAAACTCGGCTCATTAATTTATGGCTGAGTCTTGTCAGCTTTAAAAACATATAATAGAAAACAAAAGAGGGCCTTGGCAGCTGAAGACGTGGAGTCTGCTTATATCTGGACTAATAACCGGGGAGTGCTGGTTCACATGCCCAGCTACTCCTCAGGCTTCTCCCACCCTCTGTGTGGGGCATCCTCGCCACAGAACAGGCTGGTACTTGCCCTCCAGAGCCCGGTTCCTCCCCAGGAAGAGTTTCTGAGGATCATGGTTTTGCTGCAAACCTGACGTCATCCTCGCTGTGCTTTAACTTCAAGTCAGCTTTGGGCTGAGGGCGAGTGAAACCGAACACTGAGAGCAGCTCTGCTCCCTCCCTGCTGCTGCAACTCATTATGTTTTGGGCCCCTGTGCCAGTTCTGATGATGCGACGCAGATTTGGGCAGGGGGAGGCGGCAGCAAATGCTCAAGCATCCTGCAGTGGTGGCGGCGGTCGGACCCCCAGGGTCAGGTACCCCCCAGGGTCAGGTACCCCCCAGGCGTGTGTGGAGTGGCCGGGAGCAGGGACATAGACTGGATGAGGTTCTCAGCTGGATGCCAGAGGGGATGAGACCGACTGAGGGGCCAGGCGTCGGGAGCCACGCTATGAAATGAGCTGCCTTCTGCCAAATGGGCCAGCCCTGCTTTATTTTTGTGACCTGGCAAAGCCAGTTTGCTACTGCTGCCAGTGCCTCCCTGGGGTTTGGTGCTGGAGGATGTTCTCTTCTGGGTGCTACCAGCCTGGCTCGACCAGCCTTGACTTTAAACCTTCCCCCTCCCAGCATGGAGGGGGGAGAGGAGACTTGCAGCGTGTGGAAGCGGGACCTGACACCCGTCCAGCCTGGAGGTACCTTTTCTACCAGATGCTGATGGCTCTTCTGCACCCTCACCCTGAATTTCCACCACCACAGATGGCTGTGCCCATGGCATTTGCTTCGCCCTGGCCCCAGCGCTGCCCTTGGGGACAACTGGGTGCCCCATGGCCATTGCCCTGGGTGAGGGCGAGAGGCCAAGCAAACACAGGGCCGCTCGGCCTCCCCTCGCCATGTTTCACACCCAGGAACAGGCATCTTGGCCACAAGGACACTATTGTCTGTGCCGAGCCGGGGCTGGGACACGCTCTCATTTCATGCTTTAACTGCGTGGGGGCACGAGGGATGGGAAAAGCCGCTGGCACACGCTGTCTGGTGAGGAGTGGGGTGCTGCTGCCAAGGCCACACACTCCTCTGCACTGCTCTTCCCTCCCAGCCCTGCATCCTGCCATGGGATGGGGTTCCCACTGCCCTTCTTCTCCCTCTATCCTTTGGCTGCAGCTGGGTGTTTCTATTCTTCCTTTGCTCCTGGTTTCCAAGCGCCAGGGTCAGGCACTGGGGGTGCTGGGTGCTTCGAGTGGATCTGGTAACGCCTGAAACCAGGGCTTGGCCACCACTGGCTCCAGCAGTGTGTGGGATGAGCCTCAACATCCCACAGACAGCCCTGCCTGCTCTCCCATCGCCATTACTTGGGCTGCAGGGACAGGGTGGAGGAGTGCAGTGGTCCAGCTGGAGCTAAAATGGAGGGAGGGAGGGAGGGATGCTGTGGGGAGCAGCAGGGTGAAGACGGGGAGACTTGGCCTTGCATGCTGGCTAGATCTCCCATTCCCACTTGAGCAGCCATGGGGAATTCGGGTGGTGGGTGTATAAGGTGCTTGGCTCTGGTTTGTGTTCACAGGAAGGAAAAAAGCCAGCTCTGCTCAGCCCTGTCCTCTCTTGACCGAAGCCACCGGCTGTGCAGGAGCCACGAGCACGCACTGGCCAGGGTCCATGGGACACAGGCTGCTGTGTCGGCAACCTCCTAGCTCTTGGCCCGGCTCAGCTTTGCATCAAGATCAGGGCTCAAAACCTGCTTTGTTCAGCATTGGCTCCTGCTAATCCTGAAAATCCACCCGCTCGCACCCAAGCGCAGGAGACCGGCCGGGATCGATGCCAAAACCCCTCCAGCCTAAAGGGACCAAAAGGAGATGGCGAGGGACGGAGGTGTCCGTGGCTACAAGGTAAGGTGGTGGTGGAGGTGGAAGCGAAGCATCTAGGGCCGACTACGTGGCCGCTGGACCACGCTGCTCCTGCTGGAAGGGGCCTTGGGACAGGGTGGGAGCTCTGCTCCCCGGTCCCATCCCCGCATCCGGTGGGAGGAAGATGCCGTTCGGGATGTGCTGTCCTTCCCCACTCTCCAGCTGCCTTTCCTCCCCGCTCCGGGACCCAGCTCTGCTAATTTGCTCTTGAGTCATGCGGAGAAAGTGTTTTTCTAAAAGGCGAATTTCTTGCGAATGGCTGGAAGTCCTCTCTGCCCCTTTCCAGCAGCCCTGGGGAGGTTGGGGAGGAAGGAGAAGGCAGCGGGGTTGGAGGGCAGTGCTGCTCCCCGGGCAGCCCCCGGCCTCCTCTCGCCCCCGTGGCAGAAGGGCAGGGATCTCGGCGCTGGCCCTCCCAGGGCTGGAGCGCCCTGAAATTCCTCGTGGCAGCTTTGAGCGAGAACATCTGGTTTTAATAAATTATTTGCAGCTTGAGCTTGCCTGACTTTTAAGGACTGCAGAAGAGAGAGCGGCAAAGAGCCCCAAGAGCTGCAGCATGGGGCACCCACAAGGGGACCCCCTTTGTGGTGCTGGGAGTGAGGGGGTCCCCCTGGAGGGACCCCAGAAGATGGCAAAGCCCTGTCTGCTTCTTGCAAGAGCTGAGGAGATGGTCAGTTTGGAGGCAGGGAAACAGCCCTTCTTTTTGGCCAGGAGCTGGGTGTCAAGCGGAGCTGGGGCTTATCTTAAATACTGTGTTTCTGCACTGGGGTGAGGAGCATGGAGAGTAAACTGCAGTGTAGGGGACGGTGCCTCCCTGACACCCCCCAGCTCCATGGACCCCCAACTACCAGCACTGAACACCCCCTTCCCAGTGCTGAACCCTTGGTGCCTGGGGAAAGCCATACCCTCGGGAGCATCAGCGTCACCCAACGGCCACCAAAGTGCCTGGGGATGGAGGAGCTGAGCCCCAACATGGTGTCCCCGGGCTCTTCCTCTGAGGGAAGGCTGCAAATTCACTTTGGGGACAAGTCCCCTGCCATTCCCTATTCGGAGGGATGTGCTGAGCCCCGTGTCCCAGCAAGGGGGCTGCCACCCACTCCTTTGTGGCCACAGGCTCTGGGGGGGAAGCCCTTTCCATCACCAGGAGCCTGTCTCCAATGGGTGGGGAACGGTGTGGCCTTCCCCTGCCGCTGGTGTGGGGGAGAGAGGAGCCAGCAGATGCCGAGACGGCCTCTTCCCTCAGCAGTGACCTCAGCGTGGTGGTGGCTGCCAGGTGGGTGTTGATCTTGGCCCAGCCGGTGCCGTTCGGGGGCCAGGATGAGGCCGGGGCAGCCTGGATGGTGCAGGTGCTGCCTGTCCCCGGCTGCCATCGCCACAGCGAAGCAAAGCCCCCAGCACCAGCAGCCCCTCGACAGCCACTGCCTGCAGGGCAGGGCTTTGGGCTCCAGTGCTGCCCTCGTGGAGCCTCTTGGTCCCCCCAAGACCCATGGGAGGTGAGGGGGGACCTCACCCTAGAAAAGCAACATCAAGCAGAACGTGCAGCCTCCCTCTTGGGCTCTCCCCAGGCTCTAAAATTAGACTCTTTGGACCCGCTGGTCCTCAGAGGTGGCTAATGGGTTGGTACAGATCCATCTGCCCTCGATCCCAATGCTCTCATGGTTCCCAGGTCCCCAAATCCTGTCCTGTAATGCCTCTGGCACCAGCAAACACCAAACGTGCCCCAAATTAGCCTGAAACTCAGTAACTCACAGGGTGTCACCCAAATACTGGGTCTCACAGCTCGTTAGCACCATTTATTTTCCAACCAGTGGAAGCTGGGTATCCCCCACTGAGCCCTTCTCTGCCAGTGCTCCTGACCAGGACAGATCCATCTCCAGAAATACTTTCCAAATCCTTCTGCAGGGGAACTTTCACTCGAGCTGATGCGGTTTCCCCCTGTCCCACTGCAGCCCCTCCACTGTCACCATCCCTATCCAGTACGTTGCTTTTCGCATTTATTATAAAAGATATAAATATTAATTAATAGCCTTTATTTTTCCAACCAGGGGACAGATACAGATGCTCTGACTGCGGGAATTGGCTGCAGATATTGAATGTCACAAGTGCTGGCCAAACCCTGGGCAAACCCATCGCTCCCATGGGGTGCAAAGAGCCCTCGGGGGAGCCCGGCCGCGGCGCAGTCGGTCATCCATCCCCTGCGGCCACCTCCCCTCGTCTGGCAGCAACTCGTTAGGGCCAGAGAGGTCAAACAGTTTGGCAACATCTCAGGGGAGGATCTGATCCACTCCAGCGAGTAGCAGCTGAACTGGTACTAAACTGGATGAGGAGGAAAGATGGGCGAGGAGCTGTTGTCCCACGTTGGGGGAAATTAATTATTAGGAAGTGCTAATTATCTTCCAATCACAGGGAGCTCCCAGATGTGGGATGAGCCACAGTAAGCAGCGATGCTCTATGGGATCCGAAGCCTTTTGTCTCTGCTGTGTCCCCTGCTTTGGATGGGATTCCCCTTCCAAGAAAGGGATGTGGGGTTTGTCTGGGATGGATGGAGGGTCCCGCTCGTGGGGCTTCGTGGTTCCATCGCATCCAGCTGCTGATACCTCGGTGGGTGGGATCTCCCAGGAGTGGTGTCCAAGGGTTAGGGATGGGAAAGAGGACCTGGGCAATTCCCTCTTCTCCCCAGGGCTGTCACGCTGCCCGTGGGCAGCCCTCTAGCCACAGAGGGCGAGCGAGACTGATCTCCTGGTGCTGCCTCAATTAAAAAAAATAATCCCTGGCTTAATAAACCCAACAGCCCAGCTGCTGATGTGTTTAATTGGGGCCCCCCCGGGAGGGTTTGCATCCCCAAAGCCCGTCCTGGCACCGGTCTGCAGGTCCTTCCTGCCTTGCTGGGAAACAACGGATTCATTTATTTTCACAAGAGCAAACACCACGTGGCTGGGGCTTTACACGAGCGTCCCCCCTGCCACGTGCTGTCTCGGGGCCACATCCTGCTCCCCGCTTGAGGGAGCGCTGCCATCGTCTTGGTTTGCTTAAAAACACTGTTTCTCCTGAATTTTGCACAGCAGAGTCAAGGGCTGGCGTGCCTCCCCCTGCCCAAATCCCTGGAGAGCTTCAGGAGATGAGGTTCCTCCATCCTCAGGGATGCTCCCACAGGATGGGCACCCCTTCTGCACCGATGCAGCTGAATCTTTGCATCATGCTACACCATGGGCAACACCAAGGGAGCAGCTGGGCCCTTCAAGCCACCAGGGAAAGGACGAGTTTGCTGCTTTTCAGGTGGGTCTGAGCACAATCATTGAGTGTGGGAACACACAGCAGGCACCAGCCTGTGCTGCTCCCCCAGGACTTCCCAGCAAAATCCTGAGCAAAAAAAAGCTCAATGTACCCAACCTGGGTCCCATTGCACCTCCCAATATTCCCACCCACCCCTCAAAGCTTTCTTGATTGCTCCAGCAGAACTGGCTCTCCAGCAGCAGGGCAGGGCTATGCCCAGGTGAGCCAGAGCCTCAGTGCTCAATGGCAATTCTTCTCCTCCCGAGTTTCAGGGATTTTATGGAATCACAGAGTTGGAAGGGACCTTCTAGAGATCCTCCAGTCCAACTCCCCTGCCAAAGCAGGGCTGCCCAGAGCACATCACTCAGGACTCCATCCAGGTGGGGCTTGAAGGGGACTCCACACTCTCCCTGGGCAGCCTCTGCCAGGGCTCTGCCACCCTCACCCCAAAAAGGCTCTTCCTTCTCTCAGCCTTTCCTCATAGGGAAGATGCTCCAATCCCTTAATCATCTTTGTTGCCCTGGGGCTTTTATTTGGCTCAAGCAAATAGTGAATTCTCTCCAGGTGCCTCACCTGGCCCATCACCCTCAGCCAGAGCTCCAGGAGGAGGGAAGCACCTGAGCTATTTTGGGGCTGATGGTTTTTAAGGTGTGAATGGCTTTTAACACTAAAGAAGCCCCCCAGAGCAGGGATCCGTGTGGCTCCTGTGGCAGTGGGCATCCTCTCAGGGGAACACGCAGCCTGATGGCTGTACAAAGCCAAGAAAATGCTGATTTCCAGCATTTTCCACATACGCTGCCTTCTTTTGCATGGCTTTCAGGGCTGGGCAGCCCTGCCTAGAGGGGAGGGGAGGAAAAAAATAATTTAAAAAATATTTAAAAGTTTTAAAAGCTTTTTATATTCATCTCTTGAATATGGGATACGTCCACACGGGCAGAACCCTGGGAAGCATTGCCAGCCCCAGGCTGGGTGGGTGGAAGGTGCCACAATGTCCCAGAGGAAGAGAAGCAGCAATATGTTTTATTGAGGTAAAATAATAATTTGACAGAATTCAATATATTTGATGGAATTTAACAAACTTCAACAGTTGTTAGATTCAATGAGTGAGATGACAAGGTTGACCTTATTAATTATCACATGGAAGAAACACAGAAAAGAAAATTGAGTTAGAATAGAGTTAGATGGATTCACCCAGAGACCACAGACACAAAGGGTCAGGAAGACCCTCCCGTTGAGTCGTGAGGTTCAGAGCAGACCCCCTCGTTTCCCAAACTCCTCATGGAGCCAAGGTGCAGTAGGTCCAGTCTTCCTCTCAGACATGGAGAGGAACCCATTAGACAAGGGTTTATGCCTAATGGAATTATCTCTACAGAGTTTAAACTAATTAATATTGAGTAGCTACACGGATTAGTGATGTTTCATTAGTGTTAATTTAGCGCGTTATCAGTCACTTACCCAGGATCTCTCTCAAGGAAGGGATCTCCCCACCTTGGGCAAGGAAGGAGCTCTCAGTCTCAGGTGAGGGATATCAAGCCTCGAGAGGTGTCTCTGCATGAGGGGAGTCACTGGGCGTGTGGGGCTCAAACTGGGCCCATCCTGATGGTAATATCTATAGAGTGAAGCAGTTGGCTACTCGTCAACAGTGTAGACAAGATAGATGTCTTCATTTCAGCTCTGCTACCTTGTGCTGTACTTTGGTGAGCTTACATTTTGGGCTTCAAAGCCTCCTTTCTGAGGCACCTTCACTCCCTTGCACAGGAGCCAGGCTCTCCAGCTCGCAGTTGACCACTGGGAACGAGGGGCCTGTTGCTCCTTAGTCTTCCCAAACCAAACTACAGCGAGGTGTCAAGTGTGTCCATCAGAAATGAGCTGTGTCTGACCTCAGCATCCCCCATCCAGAGGTGAGACAGGAGCTGCCCAGCTGCCCCTGTGTCACAGGGCTGGATGGAGAAAGACTAAGCTGGTGTTTCATCCAAACACTCAGAGATGCCACCCAAAACGTGCGGTGGCAGCTCATGGCAGCCCTTGGCTCCTCTCGCTGGCAGAGGTGGACTCCCACATTGAGGTCATGGGCCACAGAGAAGGTGCTCGCTCACGGCTCAGTGAGACCCAATGGTGGTGGTGGCACTGTGGGCATCTCCCATGCATCCTCAGGGACATGAGGGCCACCTGGGGTACAGGGGAGTGCTGTGTGGCCCCTCTGTGAAGGAGACAGCCCTCCCCAGGGCTTTGCAGGGATGCACTGGCCATCCTGCAAAGCCTCTGCTTCACCCCCAAACCCCAGCATCACCCCCAAAACTTTATCCCAAACTTCTCCTCCATTTCCAAACTCCACCATCACCCCAAACCCCATCATCACTCCCCAAAAACACTTTCAGTCCCAAAACCCACCATTACCCCCAACCACACCTTCATTTTCAAACCCCACCATTATCCCAAACCCCTCCTCCATCCCCAAACCCCATCATCACCCCCCAAACCTCACCTTCAGTCCCAAACCCCACCATCAGCCCAAACCTCATCTTCACCCCCAACCACACCTTCACCCCCAAACCCCATCATCACCCCCCAAATGCATCTTCATTCCCAAACCCTCCCTTCACCCCCAAACCCCTCCTCCCTTCCCAAACCCCACCTTCACTCCCAAACCCCACCATCACCCCCAAAACCTTTACTTCGAACCCCTCCTGCATTCCCAAACCATCAACCCAAGCCCCACCTTCACACCCAAACCCCATCGTCACCCCTCAAACCCACCTTCATTCCCAAACCTCACCTTCACCCCAAACCCCTCCGCTCCCCAGCAGGGCCGGCCCCGGGCGCTCCCGCAGCGGGACGGGGACCCCTCCCCGGCCCCGGGCTGCCGCCCCCCCCTCGGCGGAGCCCCCAGCCCCCGCCTCGCCGCTGCCCCCCCGTTTTTTGGGCCGGGCCCACCGGCGAGGGCAGCGCGGCTCGGGCTGACGCAGTGTCTGAGGCCGGCACGCTGCTTTGCTTTTTTTTTTTTTATTATTATTTATTTTTTAAAATTTAATTTCTTCTTTTAAACTTTTTTTTTCCTCCCCCCTTCCTCCTCTCCTCCCTCTCTCTTTTCGCTGTTCCTCCTCCCTCCTCCCTCCTCCTCCTCCTCCTCCTCCTCCTCCTCCGTCGTTCCCCTTCCCTCCCCGCCCGCCCCTCCGCCGTCCCCCCGCCGTCCCCCGGCCCCGGCGAGGGAGCAGCGAGGCCTGGAGCGGGAGCGGAGCGGGGCAGTGCGGGGCATGGGGCGCAGCTCGGCGGGACCGCGGCCCCTCCGCGCCGCCCTCTGCTGCCTCCTCGGCCTCCAGCTGGTGCTCGGCGCTGCGCACCCAGGTGGGACCCCCGACCCCCCCTTTCCTTGGATTCATTACAATCTAGGGGGAGAGGAGGGATGCGGGACACCCCCCCCCGCATTCGGTTCCGCGGGGCGCTGCCCGGGAAGGGGGGGGGGAGAGGGGGGCACTTGGCTCCGGCGCGGTTCGATCGGCTCCGGTGCGTTTTCCTCCCGGGATGTTTTATTTGCTTTTATCGCCGTTTCTTTTACTTCATCCTCCTTCGGTGGCGGTTGGCGCTGCCGCGTTTTGATTTCTCCGGTTCGGCCGCGTCTGGTTTTTCTCCCCAATTCCGCCGCCTTTGCCTTCGCTTTTTATTATTTTTAGTTTTAACTCCCCGCGCCGTGCGGCCACGCAGCGTCTGGCCAGACCCGCGGCGGGGGGGAGCCGGGGGCGACCACCGACCCGCAGCGTCCCGCAGCCCCCGCTCCGGCCTTTTGTCTCCCCGGGGAGGGCAGTTGGCGGCGGGGGGAGGTCGGGAAGGGGCCGGAGGGTTTTGTTGGAAGTTTCCTCCCTCTCCCATGCTTCCCCCCCCGCACCCCCGGCGTCCCACCGTGTTAATCCTATAGAAAAGTGCCCCGCGGGATGGGGGCCCGAGTGGGTATTTGCAGACTTCCTTTTTTTTGTTGTTGGTTAGTTTTGGTTGTTTTTCATAACTTCTCACAATAATGTCAAGGGGTTGTATCTTTTTCTTTTTTTTTTTTCTTTTTTTTAAACCTTCTGCAGAAACCATGTGCCAGATGCCTGAGGCTCCTCAGGACGGCCCCTGGAATTGCCATTTGAGACACTTTTTACTCCAGGACAGTCTAGCACAGAAGCTTTTGTTGCTTCTTTAGAATAATTTGGCCTCATTGAGAAAACTTTTCTTTAAAAAAAAAAAAAAGGAAAAAAAAGCAAAATTGGCTACTTTTGCCTGAAAAATAACAAGCGTCAAACCCTTGGCCTATTTTATTAGAGGACATTTAGCAAATCCAAAGCAGATTTGGAAATGGCAGGAGGGGAGGGTACTGCTCACCCCTTCGCCCCCCTTCTTTCTCTTCTCCCCCCAGGGCTGAGCATCCCGAGGGGCAAACCTGGGGTTCCATCACTTCGTGGTGATGCCACCCTTGGGAGAGGGTCCCCATCGAGGGATCCAGCCCGGGATCAGGGATGCACGGGCGGGAGAAACTGTTTGTCTGAGAGGTGGAGAAAGGAGGAGGCGATGGGGAAGGAGCCCCCCCTGTACCCCAGGGGCACCCATGGGGGCAGTGCCAGGGTTTGCGGCTGGTTGGGGACATCTTGGCTGAACCTCCGATCATCTGCAGCTTCATTCCTCGTAACCCTCCCCGTAATTTCCTTGAGGGCCCTGAATTCCTCCTTTTGTGGCTTTTAAGGGGGGTTTACTTGATTTCAACAGGGCTTAGCTACCTGGAAGCACCGATTCTGGCCGGTTTTGCCCGGAAGGATGGCGGTGGGGTGCGGGTCTGGCGGGTGCTGCGGGGCAGGAGGACAGAGGCACCTCTGTGCCGGCGGGAGCGCGGTGGCAGCCGACCCCGCGCCGGGGCAGGGCAAGGAACAAGGCGGCTTTGAGCTGCCTCGGTGCTGCCCAGCGTCCCACCAGCCCGTGGGCACAGACACCCTCAGTCCCTGTCCTGTCCCCCCCTCCCCAACCCTGCCCCATCCCCATTTTTCTACCGCATCTCCCCAGCATCACCCTGGCTCAGATCCAGCGGGTAACGGGGACACACACGGGCTGGTGCCCACGGAGGGGGCACATCTGAGGTTCCCCCAGCACCGGGCTGTGTTTGCAGCTTGGAAAAGGAGCCTCGCTGGGATTTTGGGGTCAGGGTGGATCGGTCCCCAGAGTCCCTGGAGCGAGTGCTCTTTGCAAGGGCGCTCCCGGCAGACGGCGTTGCATTCCCCAGGGAGCTGACGCTTCCTCGAGGGGTTCCTGCCAAATCCTCGCCCCCGGGAGGGGGGTTTTTGGCAGGAGGTTTGTGGCTCCTCGGCGGGATGTCGCCGCCGGCTGCTGCGTCTCTGGAGCGGGGCTTCGGCACCCACACGCCTGCCTTGGGGAAACTGAGGCAGCAGCTCCTGTCCCACCACGGCTGCAGGAGGGACGAGGTGCCCACATCCGTGTGGGGACGTGGTGCTGCCAGTGCCTTGGAGCAGTTTCTCCACCCTTTCGGTGCCCTGTGGGGCACCAAGGGCCTCGGCTTTGTGACGAGGGGAGGGGGCGAAGGGGACCTGGGGAAGAATTTACAGCCCGGAAAACAAACAGAGCAGCCTTTGCCTGAAGCTCCTTCCCCTTTTTTCCTCTTTGCAATGGAAACAGCTTGTTGTGTGGAAAAGGCAGCTCTGAGAAATTACAACTCGGTCTTTTTTGGGTTATTTGAAAGCAGGAGAGGGGAACGGAGGTGTCGGCTTTGTGGCTAAAAGCAAGAGTGGCTCCAGCAGGGCACAGGGGACAACCGGGGACCTCGCTGCCCCAGCTGGAGGGGACGGGGGGCGAGGGGCAACCGCTTGCAGAAGAATTACAGGAGGCCCCAGGAGGTTTCCCAGGTGGAGGTGTTGCTCGGGGACACGAGAGGTCCTGGTGATGGTTAAAGCCACGTGGCGGTTTTCTCTCTTCCACTTCCAGGGTCGTGGTTGAGGCACCATCCCTGGAGACAGTCGGACGACGAATTAACATGGTGCTCGGGAATATGGTTTAGTGTTGGGGGGTGGGTGTGTGTTTTGTTTGGTGTTTGGTTTTGTTTTGGTTTTTTTATGGTTAGATTAGATGATCTTAAAGATCCCCTTCCAACCTCGGTGATTCCATGATTCTGTATTTCTGGGGGGGTTTTGCACCTCTCCCTGCAGGGCAGAGGCACATTCCCCCCTTCCCTCTTCTTTAAATACCCTCCAGGGAAACTTTTTGCCCCGAAATCAAAGCAAATGGCTGCTGAGGGGGTACCATCACAGTCTGCTAACGCATCTATTCCTTTTTACTGGTAAATCCATAGCAGGAGACTCTGGCTGTGGTGCCTCGGTGGGTGCTCGGAGAAGGACTGTTGCCCACGTCGGCAGCTCTGCTGGAGGTCCCGCTGCTGCTCTTGGGGGCCTCCCACCCTCCCCAGCTCCATCCAGCACGGCCAGTTCTCCAGTGGGAGTGGGAACTGGGGCTGTCCTCGCAGCCCCCTCCAGCCCATCCTGACCCGGCCATTTCCTTGAAGGGCTCTTAAAGCAATTTGTAAAATTTTGTTCCTCATGTGCAGCCGAGGAGCAGGATTTTAATTAATTTGAACTGTGCTGAGACTGCGGAGCATCGACATTTTTCTCATTCTTGGATTACTCGCAGCCCAAAAGAGACCCACACAGATGCTCTCTTTCTTAAAGGACCCATCTTTAATTAATTAAGGATTAGAAAATGATTAGTGGATTGACTTGCAAATTCTTGGGGGTATTCTTTAGCCAGGAAGCAAAGGTTTGGGTGTTTGCAGGGGGCACGGGGCATTTTTCAAGCAGGATGCTCCCTTCACCCCCATCCCATGAGGGTTTGGTCCTGTGCTGCGCCTCGTGCTGTTGAAATAGGGACATAAATGGGATTTTCCGTGTAAAACAGCGTGTTTGCAGGATGGTTCTGAGGCAAAAAATGGGGAGATTGAGCCCTTTCCTTTGCCTGAATCCAGACTTGGCAACTTTGGGCTCAGCCCCTTTTACCCTGGTCTTGCCCTTGAGGGCTGGGCATGAGGGAAAGAGAACCTGGTAAGAAGCTTTGTGTTAAATGTTATTTTAGTTAAAAGAATAAATAAAAAGCTTTGGGATGCCGGGGGTTGATCCTTGCTGTGCAGACATGCTTGGTAAAACAGGGGGATCCCCTGTTTGGAGCCACTGATGGTGCCACTTGGTGTGTTACTGAGATTAGTGCCGGAGAAACAAAGGTGGAAAATTCTCTGGATCTTACTTTTTTACTACTTCTTCTGGGGAGTTTCTTTAGTAGTGTTGAAAAATTTGGTTTTCAGTCAACTGTGCTTAAACCACCTCCGTGGGGACAGACATCAGGGCTGTCCCACGTGTCACATCACACCCCTGGATAGGGTCACAGATTTGCTGGCCAGGGTGGTCGGTGCTACTGGTGGCACATGCTTTGGGGTGAGCAGATCAGAGGCCAAATGAGTGCCAAGACTTTGTGGTTGGGTGAGAAGATGTATGTGGGACAGGACAATCATGGCAAACCTGGCCACCATGTCCCAGGAGGGGTCATCTGGCCGGAGGTAGCCCGTGTTCTTGTCCATCGTGCTCCTCCATCCCCAGCTGGAGCCCGTTGGATGGATGGCGCTGATTGTCCTCTCCCTGCATTCCTGAGGAGTCAGCAAATGTGGGCTTGTGTGCAGCCACTTTGGGGCTGGAGCCTGGAGAGGGGCTGGGGGAAATTTTGGGAAGATTTACATCCTTCCATCCTTCCCTGGATACCAGAGGGTGGATGCTGGGGCTCCTAGCCCCCTTGTCCCCTGCCATGACTGAGGGCGAGTCACTTGAGCTGCCCATGGGCGAGCATCCTCCGTGGAAAACAGCTGGACCTTTATTCATCTGCATCCCAGACAGGGTGCGGGGAGAATGGGCTTACTAATGTCTGCAGGGAGGCTGCAACGCGGTACACGGAGCCCGTCCAAGATTTTTGCGAGGCAGCAGGGAGTGAGCAGGGTGATAGGTAGCCTTCACAGCCGCAGCCAAGTAAGGAGCTCATCTCACACAGCTCCCACCATATAAACAGCAGCTTCCCCGTGCTGCCGGGTGAGCCAAGAGGAGTTTCTCGGCTCCAAGTGCAGGTCCTGCTGCTTCCTACCCTCAACCGGGCCATCAGGAGCTTCTCTTTCCTCCCTGGAACACGAGATCTGCTCCTTATTCCTTGAGGCTTATTTTGCAAAAACAAAACAACCCCCCTCTTTTATTCTGGAGCTTGGCTTGGAGTGCCCTGAGCTGCTTTTGGCCAAGTCTGGCCCCAGCTGAGCCCTGGGGATGTGCTGGGCTGGAATGAGCTGGGCAGCGTCACTGGTTTGATGGAAACCACTAATTTAGGAGCATCGGAGGTGAGGGGGTCGGTGTCTGCCATCGGTTCTCGAGCAGATGGGAGAGGTGCTGGTGCCTCCTCCTGAGCCAGAAGCTCCCAGCGTGCCTGCCATCACGATGCTGTCGCCTTTTCCTTCCCTTTTATTTATTTATTTATTTGTTTGTTTTTTGAGCTGAAGTTCCTCTTTAAGGGATTGCATGGAGTTTATTGATGCTCAAAAGTGTCTCGGGAGGGGGAGGTGGAGCAGGTGGGGGCTGCTCTCACACCCGGTGGTCCATGGCAGCAGGGATGCTCCAGCTCTGCTGTCTGGAGCTCCCATGGGTACAGCTACTGCTTTTGTTATCATTGTGTCCCTTTCCTGGGCCTTGGAGGGACACACAGGCTCTTTCCTCAGGCCAAAAATCACTTTTCTTTGTGGCATTGTCAAGCTTTTGCTCCTCTCCATGCCAAGACCTTGGGGATGGCATGGGCCGTGCCTGGAGTGACTGCTGGGGGTGCGGATGCCAGCAGTGGTAACGCCCGTCTGTGCTGGGAGCTTCTTTCCAGGAAGAATTTAAGATGGAGCTGGGGTTTTTCTGTGCCCCTGCTGCAGCAGGACCAGTGCCAAATGTCCCCAGAGGCTGAATTTTGGGCTGGGTCTGTCCCCGTCCTGGCAGTGCCCTGCTCTCCTGCAGGGCTGCTCCCGGCGGAGCCTTGCTCTGTCTGGTGAAACACTTTTTGGTTCTTTTTTTTTTATTATTATTTTTGATGTTTTTTATTCCATGGGGTTTTGCTTCTCTGTTGCTGATGTTTCCCCAGAGCCTGGGGCGTCCCCACCTTGTTTATTGTGAATGAGCTGCTGCTTCCCCCAGCTTTTTCTCCCATCACTGTGCTGTGGGTTTTGGTGTGGGTTTCGGAGCCGCTGCTCTCCCTCGAGCAGCAATAACGGGCTCAAAACGGGTATTTTGGAGCTTGGGGCTGCTCTGCCTTGTTTTCCAGTGGGTGAGAGCAGGTGAAACTGGGAGGTTTGGACTGAAAGGAGGTTTCTTTATGCACCCTGTGAATGAAGGGGGGATTTCTTGCTGCAGGATGTTATGGGTAAAACTTTTGCCTGGGCTCCCAAATCTGAATGAAGGTGTTCGTTAGCAGGTTTGCTTTCCTTGCATGGAGGTCTGTGGCTCCTGAGGAGCTCCTGCTGTTGGAGCCCCAGTAGAGCCCAGTTTGCTGTGGCTGGGGCACCATGCTGAGCTTGGAGGATGTGCTGCCTTTGCCAGGTGGTTTGGAGCCAACCACCTCCCCGGCTGCAGCCTCCGTCCTCTCTTAAATTTGCTCCCTGCATTTGTTGCTGGTGATGGGAGGGTGGGTGATGGGTGCTCTGGTTGTCCTGGTGTGGGTGGCTGGCCTGGGATGTCCTCGGGGCAGAGGACACTGGTCTGTGCTGTGCCGTAGTGCTTTCTGTGTCTGGCACCACCGACAGCCACCTCTGTCCCCTGGAGCCTCCCTGTCCTTCTGCCTCTCTCATCCAGTGCTGCCCACGTTACCCACAATTGTAGGTTGTGAAGCTTTCCTTATTTACTGGGGGGGTGGCAAAGTGTTGTGGGAAGGGTTGAGCTGAGTTCCCTTCAGTTCAGACTTTTCTGGTGGTGAAAATCTTGGCTTTTTTTTAATTGTGGAAAAAAAAAAGAAAAAACAAGAAAAGAGAACCTGGAGCCAGGCACAGGGTGTAAAAACTCCCTTGAGAGCTGCCCCAAAGGATCACGGCTTCTCTGTCTCTTCAGCAATCAGCCACTGATGCCAAATGTCTCCCGCTGTGCCAAAGCAGGAGCATCCCAATATTTCCCCCGTGGGAGAGGAGAGTGTCTCTGTCACAGCCCCATCTCCCCACTGTCCCCACCATCACGCTGCCTGGTAGCACAGCTGGTTTCCGTGCTCATACCAGTAAGCCAGAGGCAGCATCCAGTTGTCTGCGTGGCTGGGACGAGACAGCAGCCTTGCTGAAAGTGTGGGGTTTCACACTTTTACAGTTCCTCTGCAGAGGAGGAGGAGGAAGAGGAGGAAAAGGACATGATGGAGCACAGCTGCTCTGAGCTGGCTCTGTGTGGAAGATGTAGGATGTGGGAGGGAGAGGGCATGGAGTGTGCCTGGAGCTCTGCTTTGGGGCAGGGTGGAGGATCTGCCGGTGTTTGAAGGGGTTGGGAAGCTCTGCCAGTGGGATTTTGGGTCTGCAGGTGGGTGGAAAAACCAGAGGAGCATCTCTGAAAGGAAGTCACCCATAGCTGTGCCATGGCTGCAGAGGGCAGTGCAGAACAGAGGGCCCTAGAAGGGATGGGGACATTCCTGGTCCTGTTAGCAAGGTCCCTGCTCCTCTGGCAAGGGTTGGGTTTGCTCCGGGGGATACCAGGCTGGGAGAAGGGACTTGTCTGGCTCCATCCCACCCAACTCTGCATCCATTCCGTCCATCGGCAGCCGGGTGGGAGCAGGGGGAGTTCACTCAGGTGCTTGCTTTCGGTGCTGAGCATCATTGGTGGAGCTGGGGCTGGCCACAACCAGACTGGTGCTCCGTGGCCTCTGTGGCCATGTTTCAGAGGTCTCTCCACGAGTGGTGGCTGGGAGATGGTTGTCAGGAGCAAGGGGCACCACATGAAAAAAGACTGTCAGTGCCCTGGGGAACCCATTGGGCTTGAGGGCTATGGTCAGGGAGGCTTAAAGCCACTTCCAGTGTATCAGGGGCCAGACCAAGCACTGCTCCCAGTGCCATGGACACCAGTAGAGGTCAAGTCAGCCCTGAATTCCCTGTAAATAAGTGAGGAAAATTGTATTTGGGTCAAGCATTGAAGGTGACCTTGTTGACGTGTGTTGAGCTTGTGTTGGTTGTCCTATCCCGGCTCCAGCCTCACCAGGAGCAGCTCCCCGTGTGCAGTGCACAGAGGGTTTTGCAAGGGGAGAAGGTGGAAACTCTGGGGAGGTGTGAGGACTCAACTGGTGGTAAAACTTTCCCATTCCTCCAGAACTCATCAGGGACTGGTGTGGGCGGCATTTGATGCCCTCTTCTGCCTGCTTCAAACAAAGAGGCCGTGGGCTGAGCTGCCTGTGGGGCGTGGGGGCAGCCCAAACCCCGTAGCCTATAATTTCCTACCTCCAGCTTCTTTTCTCTTTTTAGAGTAAAATGATATTTTATGCTTTTCTGGTCCCGGGGCTGCCCACTCCAGTCTGGACAGCTTCCTCTGAGGGCCACTGCATGGCTGCTGCTGAGCATCACCCTTGCCTGGTGCTGCACAGCCCCGATGTGACACCCTGGACTCCTGGGGCTGGCTCCTGGCTTTTCTGACAAGCTATTAATTTTTTTTTCACAAAGCTGGGTTAGCAGATAAGCAGAGAAGGGCATCCCATTGCTGACCCCTGCTGCTAACCCCCGCGGTGGTCCTCACAACGCAGCATTTTTTCTATTCCAAGTACCAAAGGGTGGGTGTTTGGCTCCTTGTGGCACAGCCTGTGACCCAGGGAGGTCTCGTGCTGCCCGAGCGCTGGTACTTGGCTCCAGTGGGTCACGGCACTGGTGCTGCATCACCCCAGAAGTGCTTAAACGACCCCCCCATTTTATCCCCAATGCCGGTGGTGGGCTGCACCCCCCTCACTGCACGTGGGAAGGGGAGAGCGATGGGCTGGGAGATGGCCATGGGATGGTGCTGGCACCTGAGACGGGGGTTTGGTGGGGAAATGAGCTGCTCTCCAGGTCCAGGTCAGAATCAAGCCAGCTCCAGTTGGAGAAACACCAACACAGTTGAAGTTGGTGGTGGTTCAGCCACCAACACTGGCCCCGTCTGAGTTTTTCCTTATTTTTTTTCGCTCGCCGTGATTTGAAAAATATTTTCTGAGAAATGAAGCATTTCTTCTTCCAATGGCTGCCTTTTTTTCTGCTGCACGTGCACAGACTCTGCTCCCCAGAGATGGCCCTGCGGACGGGCTGCGTTTTTGTTTATTTGAGGTCATCGCTGATGTCATGCTGGCTGGGGAACGGGCCTTTTCCATCAATTTTTGGGGCTGGGTTGCTGCTGAAGCTCTGAAGTGAAATGGGGGGGTGTCCTCCTTCTTCCATTTCTCTTTCCCTTTGGGAGACAAGTCAGGAATGTTCACTGAGCTGAGATGTCTGTTGCTCGAATGTGCCGGAGCCTCCTGTAACAGCGGAGCTGGGGCTGGGTGAGGGTTTGGGGCAATAGGAAATGAAAACCTTTGCAGCTCAGAAAATTCCTGCAATGGCAAAAGACCAAAGCAAACCAAAGCTAAATATAGCGGGGCCCGTGAGTTCGCTTTGACTTCTGGTGAATACTTGTGGCGGAAAATAAATAAATAAATGTTGCTTTTAAAACAACAACAGAAAAACCCAACAAAAGTCGCCTTGTTGATGTGCTGCTTTGGGCAGCTTTTTGCTGGGGCAAGAAGCAGCTGCACAAAGCCCCAGGGGCAGCTTCTTAGCTTAGAAAGAAGCATTGAAGAAGTAAAGTTTTTGGTTTTTTTTTTTTTTTTTGAAACGACACGTCAGCTGGAGCAACGTGTCCCAGTGCGGCGTCCTGGGTTCACTGGTTTTCACAGGTTTTGAGATGGATCCCCGAGCTGGGGTGGCCCATGGGGATGCTGGGGAATTGCCGTGGGGATGCGGGGTGTGGGCAGGACCGTGGGATGCTCACGGAGCCGGGGTTGAGCTCAGCCTTCCTCTCCTCCGCGGCTGCGCTAGCGCTCTCTCTGCTGGCAGCAATTCCCCTCGCCCCGCTCCTGCCTCCCAGTGCTTGGGCTGGGGTTTCAGAGGGTCCCCAGGCCATGCCTCGTGTTTGCTGGGGCCGTGCCCGCGGGAGCCGCGCTGGCATCGTCCATCACGCGATGGGAGACCTTCCCCCCGACGTTCTCCACGGATTTTTTTGACTGGATCCCCAGACAGACATAAAAATGATGGATGTACTCTCTGTTTCCCTCCCCCTGGAGCAGATGGACGGTGCTGAAGCCGTTGGTGTGGGCTCCCGTGGGGCTGGTCGTGATGCCTCGGGATGGTGCCACCGATGGGAGCTCCGTTTTGAATGACTCTGGTGATGCTCTTGGAGCAGACAAGCTTTTTGCACCGGCTCCAGTGCCCCAAAGCTGCTCGCTGGTGCTTTGTGGGGATGCCACATGGTGCAAACACCCATCGTGTCACCCTGCCTGGAGCCCATCACCCCAAGGACAAGCATCAGGGCAAACCCCAGGGTTATTTCCACAGGGAAGTGGGGATCCCCAGCCTGCTGGGTGCCTTGCACAGGGATGCACCCCGAAATGTGGTGTGCATGGAAAGGGAGCCAGGATCACAGAATCATCGTGGTTGGAAGGGACTTCTGAGATCGAGTCCAATCACAAAAAGAACCCAAAATGAAACAAAAAAACCCCAACACCCCACCACATCACACCCACCCATAAACCAATAATCTCAGGCACTAGAGCATGCCCTGAAGAGCCATGTCTACATGTTTCTTAAATCCCTCCAGGGATGGTGGCTCCATCTCCTCCCTGGGCAGGCTCTTCCAGGGCCTGACCACCCTCTCAGGAAAGTAACTCTTCCTGATGTCTAATCTAAACCTCCTCTGCCCCAACTTCAAACTGCTCTGGCAGGGCTGGGGGTGACGCGTAGTGAGATGCAGAGTCCCCGGCGATGCTTTAACCCTTTCCCTGTGTTTTTTCCCCAGACTCCAAAGTCTTCCTCATCTACAACGCGGGCGCGCAGGGCTGCCTGGAGACGAAGGACTCGCTGGTGAGATTGGCCAAGGGCTGCAACACCAGCACCCTGGCCCAGCAATGGAAATGGGTCTCGAGAAACCGCCTCTTCAACGTGGGGGCCATGCAGTGCCTGGGGGTATCGTGGCATGGGGGCAACGCCACGGCAGGGCTGCACCCCTTGGCCACCTACGAGTGCGACCGCGAGTCCGTCAACATGCGCTGGAGCTGCCGTGGCCTCGGGGAGCAGCTCTCCCAGCACCTCGGTGCCCGCCCGGGCAATTCCTCTGTGGACAGGGGGGACCAGGCTCATGGCTCGCAGTGGAGGACGTACGGCACCGAGGAGGATCTGTGCTCCGTGCCATACTCTGGTAACGCCCCACTGGGCATTCTATTATCCCATAACCCAAACCAGCCCCAAAATGCAGGCTGAGGCCCGTGGTGCTGCAGCAGTTGGGTCCTCCCTGGAGAGCTTGGCTGCAAAACCAGGCAGATTTGGTGCCATGGGGGGGTCAGCCCCTGTGAGGAGGCAGCCCCTGCATGGAGCAAGCCTGCACCCCTCACCCCAAACCTCCCTCCAGCCCCCCATTGATGCAGCCTCAAGCAAGGGCTCCTCTTTCCCCACAGAGATTTACACGATCCAGGGCAACTCGCACGGGAAGCCGTGCACCATCCCCTTCAAGTACGACAACCAGTGGTTTCACGAGTGCACCAGCACAGGGCGGGAGGATGGCCATCTCTGGTGTGCCACCACTCAGGACTACGGCAAGGATGAGCGATGGGGCTTCTGTCCCATAAAGAGTAAGTGCGGGGGACACTTCCCACAGGGAAAAGCAGAAACCCCATCTTCATTCCTCTTGGGGGTTTTCCTGCCTCTCCCCTTCCCTCTTGGCTCATCCTTCTTTCTGTAAGCATCCTATGCTGCCAGAGCAGCTCCACTGGCTTCTCCTTATGTTGATTTTGGGAGTTACTTGGGGTTTTTGAAGCCATGGATGGGGCTGTGATGGGTGCTCACCGTGCTCATCCCTTCAGGCAACGACTGCGAGACCTTCTGGGACAAGGACCACCTCACCAACAGCTGCTACCAGTTCAACTTCCAGTCGACGCTGTCATGGCGGGAGGCCTGGAATAGCTGTGAGCAGCAAGGGGCCAACCTGCTCAGCATCACCGAGATCCATGAGCAGACCTACATCAACGGTGAGACGATGGCAGCCTGGATCTGCACCCATCCTCCTCACCCAGGGTGGAGCTGGTGGCACCATGGCCATCACCGGTGCAAGGCTGCTCTGCCTGCTCCAGGTGTTTGGTTTGGGGATGGTGACAGGCTGGGGGTTGAATTGGGACTGGGGGGACTGATCTCACTCCTGTGTCGGTCCCAGGGCTGCTGACTGGGTACAGCTCCACACTCTGGATTGGGCTCAATGACCTGGACATCAATGGAGGCTGGCAGTGGTCGGACAACTCGCCCCTGAAATACCTCAACTGGGAGAGTGGTGAGCTGGGGGACAGTTGCACTGGTGCTGGGTGGGCTGGGGAACAGTTTGTGACCACTGGAGATGGCCCCATGGCAGGGAAGGTGGCCTGGGCTGCTGTGAGATGTCCCCTCGCTGCCTGGGGATGGAGAGCCTTGTGGGTCTGTGGAGCTGGAGAAGGGAGACAGGGTGCTGGAAGCAGAATTGTCCCTCTGGAGACCTTCAGTAGCCCTGTGGATAACCTGGGTTGAACACTCTTGTCTGGAGGGTCGTTGCATCCCAGCTCGGTGCTGGAGCTCAGCCAAGGAGTGGTCCTCAGCTACAGGTGCCCATCTCTAACTCTGGGGTGCCTGAGGGGGAGAAGAACCCATTGCGAGGGCTGCTTTGGTTGTGCCCGGTGCTGTCACCCAGAGGCACTCATGGGGACAGTGATACCCTTGGAGGAGGTTTGGGGACAGGTGAGAACAGTCTGGGTCTGGTACCATGTCATCCCCGCAACTGCCATACAATATTTGTAGGTAAAATACTGCCGCTCCAGGTCCTTGTGCCTCAAGGCACAATAAATAATCCTGGGTATGTGGGATAATGTCTTTATCGTGCAACATAACAAAATAAATAGGTCTTTACTGGTGTTGGAGCGGGGAGAGCTGCCTCCAGCCTGCGTGGGCAGCGTTGGTGGCTCTGCCCCAGCTCCTCAGCAGCGTGTCCCCTCCTCACCTGGCTTTCCAGACCAGCCTGACAACCCCAGCGAGGAGAACTGCGGGGTGATCCGCACCGAGTCCTCCGGTGGGTGGCAGAACCGTGACTGTGGCATCGCCCTCCCCTACGTCTGCAAGAAGAAGCCCAACGCCACCACCGACCCCTTCCTGACGGGTGAGCAGGGGGAAGGACACCCGGGAACGGATAGTGCCGTATCCTGTCCTGGCACAGTCAGGGGACAGAGCAGGCTGTGGAGACACCCATGGTGTCCATGACTAGCTGGACGTGCAGAGCCTTGGTCCAGCTCCCCAGGGCTGGCTAGATTTGGAAAATATCCTCCCCGAGGAGCATTCCCCGAGAAGTGCTCGGTGCAGTCACAGGTTGAGCAGGAGGGGAGGGTTGTGGTTTAACCCCAGCTGGCACCTAAGCCCCCCCACAGCTGCTCAGTCACTCCCCCCTGGTGGGATGGGGGAGAGAATCAGAAGAGTAAAAGTGAGATAACTCGTGGGTTGAGATAACTCAGTTTGATAAGTAAAGCAAAAGCCATGCAGGCAAGCAAAGCAAAGGAAGGAGTTCATTCCCCACTTCCCACGGGCAGTCGGGTGTTCAGCCATCCCCAGGAGAGCCCAATGGTGACTTCAGAAGTCAAATTGCCCTCACTCTGATCATTGCCCCCATTCCTCCTTCTTCCCCCAGCTTTACAGACTGAGGATGATGCCATATGGCATGGAATAGCCCTTGGGTCAGTTGGGGTCAGCTGTCCTGGCTGTGTCCCCTCCCAGCTTCTTGTGCCCCCCCCACCCACTTGCTGGTGGGATGATGTGAGGAGCAGAAAAGACCTTGACTCTGTGCAAGTGCTGCTCAGCAGTAACTAAAACATCCCTGTGTTATCAACACTGTGTCCAGCACGAATCCAAAACATAGCCCCATAGTAGCTACTGTGAACAAAATTCACCGTCCCAGCCAAAACCAGCATAGGGAGAAATCAAGAGGAGCAGGAGGTCCTCAGGGGACAGAGTGCTCTTCATTCTGCTCTCACTCCTTGGCAAAGAAAAGGGAGTTCGTTTTGTCCCTTTAGCTTTAAAGCCACAGCTGCCTCCACTTTGCCATTCTGTTACTTTCTGGCCATAGCTTTCCCCCTGCTTGGTCTCCTGTGCACCCCATGGAACTGTGATCCCTGCCTGTGGTCCTCTCCCTGCCAAGGAGAGGGCTGGAGAGCAGGACAGGAGCCCTCAGGCTGCTTTGTGTCCTGCCAGACTCGTGGTCAGAGGTGAAGGTGGACTGTGAGCCCAGCTGGCAGCCCTTCCAGTCCAACTGCTACCGCCTGGTGGGAGAGAAGAAGAGCTGGCAGGAGGCGAAGAAGACCTGCCTGCGGAGCGGGGGGGACCTGGTCAGCATCCACACCCTCTCCGAGCTGGAGTTCATCACCAAACAGGTCAAGCAAGGTAAGGGGGAGCCCACTGTGCCCCAGCACCCTTCCCATCTGGTTGTGGGGTCTGTGGAAAGGTCAGTTCTGTGTGATGGAGGCTGCAGAGCTGAGTTGATTCACAGCTGAGAAGGGAGCGGAGACCCCAGGCTGGGAGGTGATGTGTTGCTTGGAGGAGCCCATGCTCCAGGCACATCCTCCATCCAGCAAATGTAAAAGCCATTCCTGGGAGCCTGTGCTGCTGGGCAGGAAAATACACAGCTGCAGCTGGGAATGGTGCTAGTCCCAGGTGGTTAATGTAGAAAAAGATGGGAAAAAAAGTCCTGCTTGGCCTTTTTGGAGGAGACTGCACTTCTTGATGCTAAATCTGCCCAGGACACAGGTGTCCCCTGCAGGAGCTCAAGTGAAGGGGGAATTTCTGCCTACAGCATCCCAGGTTTCTTGTTTGAGTTCTGACTTCACCCAGGTACACCTGGGTTGAGGTTTCCCACATTGGGATGTGTCGGAGTTGGGACGGTACTTGGGAAGTTTCAGCCCCAGCAATTGTGCATGATGGTAACAGGGGAGCACCCATGTCACCAGCCTCTGGACCCTCTGTTTGTGCCACCCCTCATTGAACCCACCTTCAGCTTGGGTTATGCTGTTCCTGTATGAATGCAGCCACTGCTCTGCAAAGCATCTGCCAAAACCCCGTGCAGAGCAGTGGTCCCATCACAGGGTCTGGTGAGTTTCTGCAAGGTTTCCAGCAGGCAGAGGGGATTTCACTCCCTGACCCTCCTGTCTCGGCAGATGTGGAGGAGCTCTGGATTGGCCTAAACGACCTCAAGCTGCAGATGAACTTTGAGTGGTCAGATGGGACGCCCGTGAGGTTCACCTACTGGCACCCCTTCGAGCCCAACAACTTCCGCGACAGCCTGGAAGACTGTGTGACTATCTGGGGACCGGTGAGAGCCCAGGGCAGGGGCTTCATCCTGCACCTCTGCAGAGAGCTCTGCAGCATCCTCATGGCTGGGGAAGGGACACATCGGGGAACATCTCCGTCTGGGGTTGACCATGTCTCATCCTGGCTGTTGGGATGGGATGGATCCAGCACAGCATCCTTGGATATTTGGTGTAGGGAAGGAAAGCCTGTGGATGCAGCGTGGGGTGGATAGGCTGGGAAGTTCCCTGGGTGGGTGGCTGGGATCAATCCTGCTCTTCTCCCCACTGTGCAGGAAGGGAGGTGGAATGACAGCCCCTGCAACCAGACCCTGCCCTTCATCTGCAAAAAGCCTGGACGGGTGAGCCAGGAGAAGGAGGAGGATGACCACGGGTGCCGAAAGGTGAGGGGAACCTGGAGTGGGAGGTAGCTCTGGCTGCTCCAGGGCTCTGCCAGTTGCTCAGGGCTTCAGGGTCATGGGGGACCTCTCCCCAAAACCATTTTAGGGAGCTCTGGTGAGCAGCATGCAGAGCTCTAGGTCTGTGCCTGGGGCTGCTCAGCCCTTCGCTTCCGTGGTTGCATGAGGCCACAGGAAGAAATTGGGACAAAATGAATGTGTGTCTCCATCATCCAAGATCCTCCCCCTCGGGCTGGCTTGGTTGCCAGCAGGGATGCTCTTTTTTTTTTTTTTTTTTTTTTTCCCCCCGCCTGCCTATTTCTGTGCCAAAACCCAGCAGCAAAGCTGCTCCGTGCAGGACGGAGGCGGCTGCTGGCCCCACGATGGCAGACTGCATTCTCTGGGCAAGATACGGGCATTTTGGGGATACCACCACCAAACTGGCGGGTTTTTTACCCAGATCACGCTGTGCCTCGGTTTTCCCAGCTGTCAAGCAGGGCTGAGGCCACCCCATTCCCACGCTTGCTGGGCAGTTGCTTTTGTGCCTCTTTGCAAAGTCTTCGAGTGGTGAGCCTGGCATTACTGCTGCTCTTGAACCTCTCCCAGCGTGTCAGAGCCAGCCAGCTCGCGCTTGGACTAGCAAGCAGCACCTCCGGGCCAGCTCCCAGAGGTGCTGCTGGGCTCCTCTGAGGTCTTTACCCCATCAGGACAAACCCCAGCAGCCACTTGGCTCTGTGAGAGCTTGGGGGGGGCAAGGCAAGCTGGCACCCCAGCCAGACTCCAGAGGAGCCCCCGTGTCAGTGGGTGCAGGGGATGAGGTGCTCGGTGGCAGTGTGCCACCACCACCCATCTGCTTGTCCCCACAGCAGTGCTGAGGACTTACAGGATGTCCCCCTGCAGATTTAACTCCCTCCTGCCTCTCCAGATGCAGTCTTACTCTGGCCCTCAGTGCCCAGCAGAGAGATGCACCCATTGGGAAACAAACTGGGAGTGATAAATGAATTGAGGAAAGGCCTTTTCCCATTCTTCCTCCCCCTCCTCATCCTCATCCTCATTTGCCACACAGATGCAGAAGTTGAGGGAGAGGAGGTGGCATCTTGGTCAGAGGATGATCAGCTTTCCAGCCACTGTGCTGGTTTTTCTTGGTGGCTTTGCTGCTTTTTCTCCCCCTTTCCAAAACTCCTTTATTTTTGGAACAGCCTTGAAGGAAGGAACGGGGGATGAAGGTTTGGATGATGGGGAAGGCAGAGCCAGAGAGGGATGGGGGTGCATGCCAGGATCAGGGGCTGGAGGCAGCAGTTGGGATTGATGGTCCCATCCTGAGCCCTTTTTGGATCACAGGGGCTTGCTATGGTGAGAGCACCCCAGTGGTGGTAGAGCTGTTGAGGCCCAGGGCTGGCTGGGGACCCCTCTGCGGCCATCTGGGCTCTTCTGGGGACATCAGAGACCTGTACTCTCCCAGCCAGACCCCTTCCCCAATTGCTCAGGGGTGTCTGTGCTGTTCCCAGTGGGACCCAGCCCGGAGCAGGGGCTGCAGGGTGATCCATACCTGGGTTTGCTAACTTGGGGAAAGGCTGTAGGAGCAGGAACTTGGGGGGGTGGGGGGGAAGAGGGGTGGAAATGGGATTCAGGGTCGTTTTCCTATTGGTATCCCAAAGCTGCTCTCCTGCTTCCCTCCCCATCTGTGCTGATGTCACTGCAGATGACACATGTCCCCCACTGTCCCTCCAGTGGCCAGGAGTGAGACCCCGGTGACACTTCCTACCGTGCCAGGAGGGTCTCGGAGCCTGTGGCCACTTGCCCCTCCCAGCTGAGTCCCCTCTCCCTTCCCCCCCCCCAGCCTGCTCTTCCATCACGTGTGTGTCCCCTCTTGCAGATGAGCCCCCTTGTAGCTGCCACCCCCAGGGCCACCCCCCTCCCTGCTCTGGCAGAAAACAGGGGCTATTGTGTCCCCGGCCCAGGAGAGGCTCCAACATCAACAAGGAGGGGCATTAAAGCAGCCTGTGGTGGGACTCGAGCTGGATTCGGCCCCAGGGCAGATAGAGGAGGATTGTGCTCCCCTCCCTGCGCCCCGGCCGGGGCTGGACGTTGGCAGGGAAGGCTGTTTCCCCAGCTTTGAAGCCGCCTGGATGTTTGTTTTCCTTGCAGCCATGTCCTCTGGGGCCG
>BJBW01005735.1:38412-51122 GCA_004320125.1 Scolopax mira
CCCACCCCAGGTTGGCTCCTGTCCTTCTGGGGAGGGCTAGGGTGAACGGTGGTGGATGTCCCCTGTCACCTGTTCCCAGGGCTGGAAGTGGCACAGCCCCTCCTGCTTCTGGCTGGGTGAGGACCGCGTCCCCTACAGCGACGCCCGCAAGATGTGCTCCGACTATGGCTCCACGCTGGTCACCATCACCAACAGGTCAGTGTCACGCCAGCCATGGTGGGTTTTGCCCCTGAATGAGTCACAAAATCACAGAATCCCATGGGGTTGGAAGGGACCTCTGGAGATCATCCAGTCCAACCCCCTGCCAGAGCAGGGCCACCCAGAGCAGGTCCCACAGGAACAGGTCCAGGCGGGTTTGGAATGTCTCCAGAGAAGGAGACTCCACCAACCTCCCTGGCCAGCCTCTTCCAGGGCTCTTCTACCCACAAAGTAAAGAAGTTCCTTCTCATATTTAGGTGGAACTTCTTATGTTCTTATGCCTATTTCCTCTTACTTATGCCTCTCACTGGGCACCACTGAAAAAAGACTGTCCCCATCCTCTTGACACCCACCCTTTAAGTATTTATAAGCATTGAGTCCCCAAGGAGGGGAGGTGACCTCACAGTGGGGCTTTGCTTGTCTGGTCGGTATTTCAGCATCACCCACTCTTGCCATCTCTCCAGGTTTGAGCAGGCCTATGTCAGCAGCCTCATCTATGGCTGGGATGGGGAATATTTCTGGACGGCACTGCAGGACATCAACGAGACAGGTGCTTTCCGCTGGCTGAGCGGTGACGAGGTCACGTACACCCACTGGAACCGCGACCAGCCTGGTAAGGGGGCGGCTGCATGTGGGATGAGGATGTCCCTTCCGTGCTTGGTGGGTGCTGGCTCTGCCACCTGGCATGGTCCGACCCTAAGGCTGGCATCCTCCCCGCTCCCGTGAGCGCTCCAGGTTACAACAAAGGTGGCTGCGTGGCCCTGGCCACTGGCAGCTCCATGGGGCTGTGGGAGGTGAAGAACTGCAGCACCTTCAAGGCCAAGTACATCTGCCGGCAGAACCTGGGCACCCCGGTCAACCCCGAGCTGCCTGGTCCCTACCCCACGCCCAGCCTCACCGCCACCTGCCCCCCGGGATGGAGCTCTGACTCCAAGCTCCGACACTGCTACAAGGTGAGGGGTGCTGGGGGGGCTTACCCTGACTGTATGCCCATATGCCTCCCCACTTGTGCAGGGTGAGGGGTGAAGGAGTGTGTTTTGGTGCTTCCGAAGGGCAGCCTGGCCCCCACAAGCCTGGTTCGAGCTGGGTGGTGGCAGTGTGCCCCAGGAGGAAAGTCACAGGTGATAGGACAAGAGGAAACCGCCTCAAGTTGCCCCAGGGGAGGTTGAGGTTGGATATTAGGAAAAATTTTGACACTGAAAGGGTTATTAAGCATTGGAATGGGCTGCCCAGGGAAGGGGTTGAGGCACCATCCCTGGAGGTGTTCGAAAGACAGGTTGACATGGTGTTGGGGGACATGGTTTAGTGATGGTGTTTTAGTCAGAGTTAGGTTGATGGTTGGACTAGATGATTTTGAAGGTCCCTTCCAACCTAGATGATTCTATGATGCTGCAATTGAGGACAATGCTCTGCTCCTCTCCCAGTGCAGAGCCCCCTCCACTACCAGTTCCTCCTTCCCCAGGTGTTCAACTTTGAGAAACTGCAAGAGAAGAAGACGTGGATCTCAGCACAGGAGTTTTGCCGGGAGCTGGGGGCCCAGCTGCTCAGCCTGGGCAGCTACGAGGAGGAGCACTTCGTCGCCAACACCCTCAACAAGATTTTTGGGTGAGAGGCTGGGTGTCCCGCTGCCTGAGCGCACAACCCTCCCCATGGATGTGGATGTGGCTCTCTGAGGACAAACTTGTGTGCAGAAGGTGCATGAGATGCTGTGGCTGCACCGAAGAGGGGATGTGGGAGAAGCACAGGAAATTCAGTGTAATTTGGGGATGTAGTTGGGTTTAAAACTCCTTCAGCCCTGAGCTGTGTGCTGTTATCCAAGCTCCCGCCTTTGGCTGTTGTGGGGACAGCAGGCTTTGAGAGCAAACAAAAAAAAAGCCAAGATTGTAAATATATATTTGTATATAAATATAAAAACCTCTGGTTGTGGTGGGGAGTGTGTTCTCATCCTTCCCCTGGCTCCCTGCAGGGAGTCGGAGCCGGAGCTCCATGAGCAGCACTGGTTCTGGATCGGCCTGAACCGGCGGGACCCTGCGGGGGACAGGAGCTGGCGGTGGAGCGACGGGCTGGGGGTGAGTCCTGGGGGGGACAATATGAGCCCCCTTGGCATCTGAGGTGCAGGGGTGGAGGTGGGGCAAATCCGGCGCTGGTGGAAATGCCCAACAGCGCCCGTCTCTCTCGACCCCCAGTTTTTCTACCACAACTTTGACCGCAGTAACTACGATGACGATGACATCCGGACCTGCGCGGTGCTGGACCTGGCCTCCCTGCAGTGGATGCCGATGCAGTGCGAAGCCCAGCTGGACTGGATCTGCAAACTGCCCAAAGGTACCCAGCAAAGAGATCCCCCAAACCCTTCAGCTTTGAATAACCTGGTGGAGGATGGGCTGTGGGACTGTGGGGTGGGTGCAGGGCAACCCTCCATCACCTCCCTTCCGAAGGCTGAGCTTTTATGGGAGGATGAGTCCTAATTCAGGGGTTGGGAGAGGTTCTGCTCATCCTGGGGGGATTTGGGAAGGCGTCTCGCCCTTGGAGCCTGCAGGCAAGCACCGGTGGGAGCATCCCAGCCCTGCATCCCACTGATGGTCTTTCCTTGCCCTTTCACCAGGTGCCAACGTGAAAGAGCCAGAGATCACAACCCAAGGTGCGTTGGCCATGGCCGTGTGTCTGTTCAGCGTAGACTATCCTCCCTGGGTGTTTGCCACCCCATCACAGTCCCTGAGGGGCATCATAGAATCACAGAATCCCATGGGGTTGGAAGGGATCTCTGGAGATCATCCAGTCCAACCCCCTGCCAGAGCAGGGCCACCCAGAGCAGGTTGCACTGGAATGTGTCACGTTGGGGTTTGAATGTCTCCAGAGAAGGAGACTCCACCCTGCATCCCTGCAGCGTTATCCGGAGGAGGATGGATGCTGTGTAGGGCCATAGGAGGGAGGGGAGCCCAGGCATCCTGCTGCCCTTGCTGCATGGCATGGCTGTGGTACCCAGCAGGATCAGGCCCCTCGGCTGGATGCTGACCCTCCCCCTGCAGGAGAGGGGTAAAGGCAAAGCACCCCAACCCATGGAAGACTGAGGGACAGGGTGGCTGTGACAGGGGGTGGCACTGTTACGGCATGACACCGGTCCCTGCCTGCAGGCAGCAAAGAGTGGGTGAAGTACCAGGACGCCGAGTACAAGTTCTTTGAGCACCACTCGACGTGGGTGCAGGCACAGCGCATCTGCAGCTGGTTCCAGGCCGAGCTGGCGTCGGTGCACGGCGAGGCCGAGCTGCGCTTCCTGGGGCAAAACCTGAAGAAGGTACCAGGGGATGGGGACAGGGACCTCCTTGGGCTCTGCTGCCTCCCCGGGCTGCTCCCTCCCTGGCTTCCTCCATCCTTTGCTGGAGGGGCGTTTTCTGGGGACATTCTGGCTCTGCTGGGGTGATGATGGGTGTTGCGTGGTGGCAACAGGTCCTGATGCCTGGGGGCAGGTTTGGGGCTCAGCAAGGTGATGCTTTTTGCCACAATGCAAGCTGCAGGGGGGACTGTCCAGTCCCGGTGCCCAGGGTGGCCATGGCTGACCCCAAGGACACCCAGTCCCTGCAGGGGTCACTGATGTGTCCTCTCTGGGCATGCAGTTCTCCAGGGGCCAGGAGCAGCACTGGTGGATCGGGCTGCACACCTACGAGAACGATGGGAGGTTCAAGTAAGTCGGAGACTGAGCCGCCGCGTCCCTGCATGTCCCCCTGCCACCATCCCCAGCTCTCAGCACCTACACCTCAGGGGTTTCATCCTGGAGTGCTGGGATGGAGGTTCCTCACCCAAGAGAGGGCAGTGGTGGGGCATGCTCCCAGTTAGGGAGCATGGTTCCATTCAGTAAGTCACAACTGACCCTCATACTCCCATGGGTGCCTTTCCCAGGTGGTCTGATGGATCCCTCCTCAACTTTGTCTCCTGGGCACCAGGCAAACCCCGGCCCATCAACAAGGACAAGAAGTGTGTGTACATGACAGCCAGCAGAGGTGAGGGGCCTGACATCACCATCCTGGGGCTCTGCTGGGGGCAGGAGCCACAGGCTGAGCAGAGACACCCCTACCCCAGTGCAGCAGGGTGGTCATGCCCGGCCTGTCTCTCCCCACAGAAGACTGGGGGGACCAGAAGTGCCTGACAGCACTGCCCTACATCTGCAAGCGGAGCAATGGGACAGCAGCAAAGCCTTCCCTCCCACCACTGCCCGCTCCCACCAGTGGGGGCTGTCCCCGTGGCTGGTTTCCCTTCCTCAGCAAGGTATGGTGGGATGGAGAGGGAACAGCCACCTCCTGTCCTTCCACCAGTCCCAGGCAGGAGGAGGGTGGGGGGGGCGCTGAGAAATGGCAGGGTGGAGAGAAACCCATGCATGTGTGTTGGGGGAAATGCTGGAGGTGCCCGCACAGGGATGCTGGGAGAGGTTTGGATGGGGTCGGGATGCAGAATGGGGGGATGATGGGGGTGCATGAACAAGGTTGCTGGGAGAGGTTTGCCATGGGGTGGGGATGCAGGATGGGGTGATGATGGGGGTGCACACATAGGGATGCTGGGAGAGGTTTGCCATGGGGTGGGGATACAGGATGGGGTGGTGATGGGGGTGCACACACAAGGTTGCTGGGAGAGGTGCAGGAGGGGCTGGGGGAGCCATCCAGCGTAAGGGTGCAAAGGGGAGGAGGACTGTTGGGGCAGAATGGGGCTGCAGAGAGGGTGGGTGAGTGGGGAGGATGCAGGGTGAAGGGGGGTGGCTGCACCCCCTGGACCATCCCATGCCCCTGCCTCACAGTGTTTCAGTTTCAACGGCCACGACAAAGCTGAGATAGTGAAGTGGCCGGAGGCGAAGCAGGCGTGCGAGAGCCAGGGTGCCGTCCTGGCCACCATCGCCAGCCCCCTGGAGCAGGGTAGGTCCTCCTCAGCCCCCACCAGCCCCGCTGGCCTGGGACCCGCTGGGGTCAGCACCTCGCCCGTCCCTTGCAGCTTTCATCGTGTCCATGCTGCTCAACATCTCCTTCGACCTCTGGATTGGCCTCCATGACGCCCAGAGGGAGTTCCAGTGGGTGGAGGGCGAGCCACTGCGGCACGTGAACTGGGCGCCCGGCGAGCCCTCGGGCTGCAGCGCCGCCAGCCCCCGCGACAAGCCAGTGAGTGAGACCCCACCACCAAAGCATCCCCCACCCCCCGGGAAGACCTTATCCCCCTGTCCCACCATGAGGACGAAAGGATTTAGCGTGCCACGGTGGCTTTCCAAGGGCAGAGCGGGACCCAGCCCTGCAGTGTTGGAGGGTCCCTGGGGTGGGGGTGTCCACGGGGGTGGGATGAGGGTGCAAAGGGTGGTGCTGACCTTGTGGCTTTGGCGTTGCAGACCAACTGTGTGGTGGTGTGGCACGGCTCGCCCCCCCACTTCACGGGGCGCTGGGATGACAGGAGCTGCCTGGAAGAGAAACACGGCTACATCTGCCAGCGGAGCATAGGTAAGGGGGGGGACACAGCTCAGTCTGTGCTTACGGGGGACCTGCCACCGTCCCCCTGTGCTGCCCCTTGCCATGGCACCCAAAATGCTGGGGAATTTGGGGTGGGGAGCTCAGGGCGCTGGGGGAGCTTGGAGAGACAGATTTTTGGGGGATCTCTCGTCCCAGCGATACATGGGCCACCCTCAAACCAGCCTGGCTCAGTGTGTCCCATAGGGATGTGCATCGTGATGGGCAGCTCCAAGGTGGGGATGGCATTGGGGTGGCACTGCTTGTCACCCCTGGAGACATGGCCTCTCCGTTCTCCCCAGTAGCACCCAGATGTCCCCAGGTGCCCATGCCCCATGCACAGCGCTGCCAGGGATGCCCTAGCTTGGGAGGGGATGGACAAGGGGGTGACCCCCTGGGATGCAGGAGTGCCCCCTCCATGCCCTCTGACCATGTCTCTTTGCTCCCCAGACCCGTCCCTGAGCCCTGCGCAGACGCCGTACCCCCCCTCGCCCACCGGCACCCTCTTTTACAACAACAGCACTTACCGCATCCTGCAGAAACCCCTCAGGTGGCACGAGGCGCTGCTGCTCTGCGAGACCCTCAACGCCACCCTGGCCACCATCCCCGACCCCTACAGCCAGGCATTCCTCACCCAGGCCGTCAGCAGCCTGCGGGCCCCACTCTGGATTGGTTTGGCCAACGATGAGGTGAGGGAAGGGGGCAGCCATCCAGGGTGTATGTGTATGAAGGGGTGGTCTCCAGGGGTCCGTCCCACCTTCTCCTCCTCTTGGTTCTCCAGGGAGGCCGGAGCTACTCGTGGTTGACGGAGGAGAACGTCTTCTACACCAACTGGCAGGATGGGGAGCCCCAGCAAGTGGCTGGTTGCTCCTACATGGACGTGGACGGGAGCTGGCGCACGGCCAGCTGTGACACCAAGCTGCAGGGAGGCATCTGCCAGCTCCGTGCAGGTTCTGCCCCGGGGGGGTGGACACTTGAGGGCTTGGCGGGAGGCAAACCACATAGGGAGCAACCAAAGGTTGGAGATGGCATCCCACCGGGGACCTTCTGAAGCTCTGGGTGCCCCAACGTGCTGTGGGACCCTGACACCCTGTGCTCTCCCCAGGTGCCCCCCGCACACACAAGTGGAGCTACAGTGGCAGCTGCCCCAAGTCACTGGAGGACTCGTCCTGGATCCCTTTCCGGGACCACTGCTACACCTTCCACATGGAGATCACCCTGGGGCAGAAGGATGCCATGAGGAGGTGCCAGAAAGGTATGGGGGGCTGTGGTGACTAGAGGGGGGTGACATATCCTTGGAAATGGAAGAGGATGTGGTCCCCAGGATGTCCCTACACCCATGTCCAGCCTTGGTCAGCCATTTTCTCCTTACTGTTACATGTTGGGGTTCCCCAGCTCCCCCATGGTTTGTGTGTGATTCCTCAGCTTTGTCCCCTCAGGCACTGCTGCTCTTGAGCTTCATCCTCCAAGCTCTGGGCTCTGCCCTGATACTCTTTCCCCCACAGTTGGTGGCACGGTGTTGTCCATCCAGGACGAAATGGAGAACGTCTTTGTGTGGGAGCACCTCCAGTCATATGAGGGTCCGTCCAAGGGTGCCTGGCTGGGCATGACCTTCAACCCCAAAGGTACAAGGGAAGGAGCAAGGCCTATTTTCCTAAGGCAAGACTATGAATTCCCACCAGGTCTTTGATGAGCACAGGAAGCCCTTGGTGGTGACATCAGTGTGAGGGGCTCATGCCATGGTGTGACCCAGAGCTCCATTGCCTCAGGCCATGTTGGATGTGCCATGTGTGACTCCTCTGGCTTGGTGGAATGGAAGTGGTGGCTTTCAAACCCAGAGCCTCCTCCGAGGGGTTGGAACCTGCAGATTCAGGGAGGTGCCCTGTGGTTCTCCCCATTGCCCCATCACACCTCTCAATCGCCCCATCACACCTCCCCATGCTTTTGAACTGGGACAAAGATGGGAATTGTCCCCAAAGATGAGGACAAAGATCCCCTTCAGCCTCTCCAGACCTAATTTTTCCACTTCCCAGGTGGGACCTTGGTTTGGCATGACAACACTGCTGTGAACTACTCCAATTGGGGCCAGCACGACACGGGGCCCAGCATGCTCAGCCAGAACAGCTGCTACTGGATCCAGAGCAGCAACGGCGTGTGGCGCCTTGGTTCCTGCACCAACATCACCATGGGGGTCATCTGCAAGATCCCCCGAGGTAGGGCCTCCCTGCTGCTCCCCAGGGTGCCTGGGCTGATGTGGGGTGAGCTGGGTGTCCAGGTAGGGCAGGGCAGAGCTATGTCCCACTGTTAGCACCAGCCATGTATTTTGGGTAATTCCAGCGTAGGGGGGTTGTAGGAGTTAGTGCTGGGGTCTGGAAGCCCCCACTGGGCTCAGTGGTGGGCTGTGAATGTCACAGTAGCTGGGTCAGCACATTGGGGCAGGATGAGGCCAGTGGGGTGGTGGTGGGGCAGGACCAGAGGACCTCCACAGCTGTGCATCACCCAGCATCTGCGTGGTGCAGTACTGGGAGCAGCAGAGGATGCAGGGCTGGTGGTGCTGGGGATAGGGGAGGGTTCTGTGGCTGTGCACTCATCTGTCTGTGTTGTCGTTGCAGTGGAGGAGAGCAGCTTTTCCAGGGCAGGTGAGTGCCACCATTGGCCTGGGCACAGCACCAGGACCAGGAACTGGTGTTGGGGGGCTGTGCTGCAGCCCAGTTTGTATTAATAACCAAAGAAATGGTATTTGCGGGTGGGAAATCCCATTTTCAGGTGGCTTTGGCCCTGGGTTAGGACTCCCCAGCAGCAAGAGCCATCCCCTCATGGAGGAGCGTGTCAGGCCAGTCCCGTGCCAGGCTCTCCTGCCCTTGCTCATGCTGCCTGGCCAGACTGGGGGGATGGACATCACAACCGCTGGTGGGATCTCAAAGATCCATCCCAGGCAACTGCAGGATGTTCAAACACATCGGGAGTGACATAGCTCTGCCGTGGGCACAATGTCCCCAAAACCCCCAGGCAGACTCCCCTCCTGTCTCACTTTGACCCACCCTGCCCAAGAGCCACCATCCAGCTGGAGACCCAGCAGCTGAAGCTCCTCTTGGCAGAATGAGATGTGGGGAGATCATGGAATCATGGAATTCTCAGAGTTGGAAGGGACCTCTAGAGATGCTCCAGTCCAACTCCCCTGATAAAGCAGGGTTGCCCAGAGCACATCACTCAGGAGCATCCAGGCAGGTCTTGAAGCTCTCCAGAGAAGGGGACTCCACACCCTCCCTGGGCAGCCTCTGCCAGGGCTCTGCCACCCTCACCCTAAAGAAGTTTTTCCTCATATTTGAATGGAGCTTCCCATGTTCCAGCTTGAGCCTGTTGCCCCTTGTCCTATCGCTGGAAGCCACTGAAAGGGGTCCAGCTCCAACATCCTTCAACCCACCCTTTAGATACTTATAAATAAGGTCTCCCCTCAGCCTTCACTTGCCCAGGCTAAAGAGTCCCAGCTCCTTGAGCCTCTCCTCATAAGGGAGATGCTCCAATCCCTCCATCATCTCTGTTGCCCTACGCTGGACTCTCTCCAGTAGGTCCCTGTCCCTCTTG
Organism: Scolopax mira; assembly: GCA_004320125.1. NCBI lineage: Eukaryota > Metazoa > Chordata > Aves > Charadriiformes > Scolopacidae > Scolopax > Scolopax mira. Next base: position 47,673 of record BJBW01005735.1, read on the forward strand.
AACTGGGGAGCCCAGAACTGGATGCAGGATTCCAGTTGTGGCCTCACCAGTGCAGAGTAGAGAGGGAGAATGCCCTCCCTCAACCTACTGTCCACATTCTTCCCTACGCAGCCCAGGGTCCCATTGGCCTCTTGGCAACCAGGGCACATTGCTGGCTTACGGAAAGCCGTACTATCTACCAGGACTCCCAGATCCTTCTCCTCAGTAGATCCAGAACCTGTGGCACGTGTATTGGTGCCTGGGGTTCTTTCTCCCCCAGGTGCAGGACCCTACATTTGGGGCTGCCTTTCATCAGCCTTTTCCCCCTCCCCGCAGCCTTGCCGGAGAACACCACGGCCATCGCGGTGGTGGTGCTGTCGACGCTGGCGCTCTGTGCCATGCTGGCCGTCGCACTCTACCTGTACAAGCGCCGGCGGAGCATGGAGCAGGGGGCCTTTGAGAGCGCCCGCTACAGCCGCACCACCTCCAACCCCAGTGAATCTGCCGAGAAGAACATCCTGGTGTCGGACATGGAGATGAACGAGCAGCAGGACTAACGGCAGGGGGGGGACGCTGGGGACGAGGACCTGGGGGAGGGAGGGAGGACGGAGAGCATCACACACGCTACCCCCGTGGGGGCAGGGGGCAGGGGCAGCAGCGGGGCCATGGTGGCAGGGCAGGGAGAGGGACTGGGGTTGGGACCCCAGGAACTGGGGTCCCTCCTGCCCCACGGGTCGCTGCTGCCACCTCTGGGCTTGTCCCCAGCTGCCGGGAGTTCGCCTGCAGCAGCCGTGGAGGCAGTTTCAGGGCTAAAAAGTTTTGAGGAAAGTTGCCCCCCTCCTCCCAGTTTAAGAGCTTCCCGTTGGCATGAAGAGGCTCCAAGACACCTTCCCCTTGGGAGAAGGCAGGTGTTCAGGGTACTGCGGCAGGCTCCTTCCCCCCAGGAACCGAGCTGGTGTCCCAAGAAGACATCCTCCCGGGCAAGAGGTCTCTAAAGCTGATCTACCTCCCCTCTGTGCGCAGCGGCGAGGGCCCTGCCAGCCCCCCCATCCCTGCTGCCAAGCCATTTCTCATCCCCCTCCTCAAGCCTCGTCCCCCACCTCCGGCAAAAAAGCAGTGGAGGCACCATCGCAGCAATCCAAGCTTGGATTCCCACCACCCCCTTCGGCATCAGCGATGGGACCTTCTCTCCTCCCTGGCACACTCCCAGGGCTGCATCCGGGCTGTGGCTGCTCCCCCCCACCCCCTGGGGCTGGCAGTCAGAGCCCACCCCGTTTTCTGTTACTTTGGGGGGGGTGTGTGTGTCGTGTGTGTGGTCCCCCCTCCCAAATAATTGCACGTGGTGGCACCGGGAGCAAACCGCTGGCCAGGTCCCTCCCCAGTGGGGGCAGGAGGAGCTGGGTGCTGCCGGGGAACCGGGGCCACCCTCCATCCCTTGCTGGGCAGGGATGGCACCGGGCTGGGGTCACTTGCCGCTGGGTTGCCTCGCTGGGGCCAGAAGGACGAGCGTCAGGGCTGCAGGGTGGGGAGCGACTTGGAAGCTTTGATGGTTATTTTGAAAGTTTGGTGATTGTTGGTTGTTGGTTTGTTGGGGTTTTTTTTAAGGAAACGATAGCTTTTTTCGCTATGCTGTACTGAGTGCGTGCTGAATATATACGTTCTTTCACACAGTTGGCTGGGGTGTTTGTGGTTGCCTGTTTTACGTGTAGGGGAGGAAGAGGAGGAGGAGGAGCTGGACTAAGCCCCTGCCTGGCTCTAGGGCTGTGCAGGAAGGAGCAGGGGAGCCCAGGGCTGGGCCATCCTCCATCACCCACCTCCAGCAGCCCCGGGGTTGGGACGGAGGATGCCTGGAGACAGTGAGAGACATTCGGGCCCCCAGGGGGGTTCCCTGCTGGGAGTGGGACCCAAAGAGCCCCTCTGAAGTGGAGTGGCACAGCCCCCACAGAGACCTTGCGTTTAGCTCTCTGCCTCTGAGGCTCGAGTTGGGGTTTTTATTGTGATGACAACGAGAATTAGCTAATTTTTTTGTTACTCTCCTTTTTGTCACCTATGTGGATTTTCAAACCTGTTGATTTCACTTAAGCTGGACATTAAGTGTTTAAGAAACTGCTGGGAGGGTGGGGTGGGGGAACGAGAGATCGTTGGGGTTTTGTTTACTTTTTTTGGCAATGTCCAAAAGCCGCCACAATGTTTCAGGGCGAGCGGGAATCTGGGGAGCGCGGCGCTGCCCCGGCTCCGTTTCTCTCTCTTGGCATTCTCTGCCTTTATTTTTCTGAGGTCCTCCCTGGTTTGCAGCTGTTGGTTTCATCCACGGGCCCGTGGTTTTCTGATGCGGGTGCTGGATCCTGAAAAGCTGAGCATGAATTCCTCCTCATCCCCAGCAGCGTTGAGGGACCAAGTGTCCAGCTTGGAGCGTGCTGGCATCCCCGCCACAGGGATGCTGGGAATAGCAGGAGGGATGGTGAGCTGGAAGTTGTGCTGCTGGTGGGGATGGAGGTCCTGGCTTAACTCCTCCTGGATGAGCAGAGCTGTTGGGAAGTCCTAAAAAATAAAAGGTTGAGGTTAGGCTCGGTGGGAAGGAGCGGGCGAGGAGGGGTGCTGAGGTTGAGGGGTGCAGCCGGGCAGGGTTGGGGGTCTGTGGGAGAAATGAAAGACCCTGGGCAAGGTGGGAGGGGTACAGCTGGGATAGTGGGGGGTTATCGGCACCATGGAAATGTGTGGAGTGCTGGGGGTTCAGCAGGAGCTGTGTAGGAGACACACTCCCATCGCTGTGTAGGAGACATCACTCCTGGCTTTCACACAGCCCTGCCTGGGAACACCTTGTTTAAGAGAGTTTCTTTCTTCTTTTTTTTTATTTTTTTTTTTGTTCTCCTTGATTGGTTTTGTTTGTTGTCTTTCATTCTTCTTTACTTTCAAGCAAAGGAATCTGTACAGTCCAGGGGGAATTTTGTATGAGAAGAGTTTTGTCAGCTGTTGGCAGTAATCGGGATTATGGAAAAAACGTATATATGGTTAAATGGTATCTCCTATCACCATTAGAATAATGTGAAGAATTGCTTACAAGGACCCTGTCAATTATATATATATATATATATATATATATATAAAATATATATATATAGTTTTGCATTTTTTTTACTCTGTGGTTTGTAAGATTCTTTTAGAAGCTTGGAAATAAAATTTCCTTCCCGACCTATTTTCTTCCCCCCCCTTTTTTTTTTCTCTTTTATTTGGGAAAACCCAAACTTGTCTTTCCCTGTGTCCCTAAGAAGTAGCAAACATAAAACTGAAATTAGACCTACCTGTCTCCAGCAGAGGAGGCTCAAAGGCTGCCCAGGTTGGGGGGGGGGGAATATTGTATGAATTCCTGTGGGTATGGGGGCTCCCCTCCGCTGGTGGTTGGTTGGAAGAGTCATCTGGAAGGAGAAAATGATGGAGAATGGGCAACATCTACAAGTTTACTTGCAGATG